>VXBO01010967.1:56720-85480 GCA_013400135.1 Rhinoptilus africanus | reverse complement strand
TTTTTTTTTTTTTTTTTTTTTTTAAGGGGCAGAGTCTTGGGCTTTTGGATACTTAGACTAGTTCTAATGCACAGACATTATAATTTGATATTCTAGACTACTGAATTGCTAAAATGGTCCCGGGTACAGTTAGTAAAGGCAATCAGAGTTAGGGACCCTTCCCAAAAGGACCTAGGGACAACGTCCCCCATGTGGCTCAGGGTCTTAAATAGGCATAGCCAGACTATGCCAGCTTGCCTCAAAACCAAGGAACCCTCCCTGCTTCTGTTGAGGTTACTAGTGTGGTTATAGCCCAGATTAGATAAGGCATAGGCAAGGAGTAAAGAGAGAAGGAAGGTGGAGGCACAATAAAAATGGGTTGTTTCCCTGAGGCGCTGAGACACCTGCATGCGTAACGATTGACTTGCTGCTGAGGCTTTCTCTGATGGATGGCTGTGAAGGAATTTTGGTGCAGGAGGGTTATCGGAGACCCTCTTTCAGCCTTGCTCTGCAACAGGCCAAATCTTACCCTTTTCCTCCCTGTTATACTAAGTGAAGAAACCATCTCAGTTATTCAAAACATTTTCCCTGACATTCAGTAGGTCTCCAAATTAATTAGAGAATGACCTGAAAAGAAGTTACTGGCCCTTTAAGTGCTGCTCAGGAACTGCAAATAATCTACCCGCTATTGAAAATTCATCTTTTCTGAAGTGCTATTAGAATAATTTAGTTGTAGTCTTGTGTAGATGGCAAATTAGGTTATTTATAGTGTGGGCAGCAGCTGACAATATAAATTTGGAATTATTTGTTTTCAGAGTTCAGCTTTCTCTTCTCAGATCCTGCTAGCTCTGCTGGCTGGCAAAGAGAAATAGGGAAGAGATGTCATCTTGTGATGGAATGATCTTTTCACTATTTTTTTTTAAGGCATCAACCCATAGATATAATCAGTGCTTTCCCCTCTACTTTCCTAGTCTTCAACCTGATCCAAACAGGATTCTTATGTTGGCACTGACTTCTTTTATTGCCCTGTTTAGCCTAGTATCAGACTGCCCTTTAGTAAAGCCCATTTAAATAAAGATACATTTATAATTGTTTTCAAAATGGAAAATATAGGAGGAAAAGTCTAATTTGCTTAGTTAGCCAGTTATCCTGCACAGAACAGAGATCAAAAAAGGGAATTTTCACTCTTTAATCTGTGAGTTCATATTACAGCCAAGGTACAAAAATGGACGATATACTCATGAACAGTCCTAGGTATTTTAAGTACCTTTTCTTGACAGGTATATTTACTAGTAAACCTAACTTCAAAGAAGTGAGGCAAAGGAGAGATGAAATCATACTGTACCATTGTGGTTATTGTTGTCCAGTGTTACCGTATTTACTAGTTCTGTGTGATCTGACCAATCTTTTGTAGAAGTATAAATTGAATAGATGTGAGTAGCCTAAAAAAAGATAATGTGACTTTCTTTAATAACCTTACATTGCACAATCAAGATTTATCCAGGAAATCTAGGTTTTAACTCCTTCATTCCGTTGCTGAGAAGATTAATCTTATTTCTGTGAGGAACTGTTTAGGTAGGATTTGTGTGAGCTAATTTTAGTCACATCACATATCAGCTATAGCATCACAGAATAATTTAGGTTGGAAGTGGTGTCTTGAGGTCATCTAGTTGAAGCTCCTGCACAGAGCTCACATCAAGTTGTGTAAACCAGTTGATTCTCAAACACCAATAAGGATGGAGGTTCCCCAACCTCTCTGGGCAACCTGTGTCATTATTTGACCATCTCCATGTTTGATTTTTTTTCCCCATTCCCCATTTCTCCACCTTTAAGAAGACTCTCTTCCTTTCCATCTGCTTCATTCAGGTAGTTGTAGACAGCACTAAGCTCCTCTGTGAGCCTTCTTCAGGCTGAACAGACATACCTCTTTCAGCCTCTTCTGGGATACCGTGTGCTTGGCCAGCTTGGTGGCCTCCACTGAACTTGCTTCAGTATGTCAACATCTTTTGTGTAATGAGGCACCCAAAAAGAACACAGCACGTGAAGCTCTCGTGAGACCATTTCTCCAGCCTGTCCAGGTCCTTCTGACTGGCACCTTCCACCATGTTGACGACTCCCTCCATTTGATGTTATCTGTATACTTGCTGAGAGTGCTTTCTGTCTTATGATCCAGGCTGCTAACAGATACCAAATAGCATTGATCTCATCTAGTCTAAATAAAGTGTTTGGATTTTGTCAGTGTTTAAGAGTGTGAGCTGTCACTCCAAAAACTTATTCATCGCAGCCCAAGCCTCCACCTGAAAGCCCCATCAAGGAATGGAGGCAGCTTAATTTCTGAGGTGGAGTGACTGAGATTTTGTTTATGTAGCAGTAACACTTCTTCAGTCTGGAGTGGATGTATATGAGACCAGTGGAGTTAAATTGGATTCATGCTGCTTTAACTGACAGAGAAATCTTCCTTTGTTAACTTCTTCTCTGTGGGAAAATCCTTCAGGCTTTGTATGATCGATGGCCATTTTACTTGTAAAAACACTATGAAAATTAAACCGGTGGTTTACAGCTCTTAACTATTTTATCTTTAGTCCACTCAAGACATGCACAAATCATTTGTAACGATTCACTCACTTGATTAGATGTGGTAGTTAGAATATAGTATGTAGGACATGTGAGTTTTCCTGTAATCAGGATAAGCAATTTGTGTTTGTGAGATGACAGCTGACTTTCAACCACCCGGAAAAAAACTTTGCTCTAAGTAAATCTCCTGCTGCATGAGCCAATCCATGTATTTGGACTGGAATTAGTGTCTCCTAGATATCAGTACAGAAAGACTGTTTTAATCCATCCATGACAGATGGCAGACCAGTCATTGGTCCACCTTGCTGTCATGTCTCTACACTTTGTTTTTAGTCTGGTCAATAGTGTTTGCCAGGATAGCGCTCAGATCTGTTCCCAGACCCTGACATTTTGAAATAATCAACCTGGTTTACAAAAGAAATGCATTTAGACAAATTAATCAAATGGCTTTCATGAAGGAACATTTTCTAAGGTTTGTTCACTAAGAAATTCAGCATGAGAAATATTATTGCTGACAAAAAGCTCAGTAGATGAACAGCTTTGAGATCCAGAATGCTGAGCAAGGATAAAAATCAGAAAGACAGGATTTTTTTTTTTTTTTTTTACCTGTAACAAAAGAAGAAAAGGTCACTTGCCAAAAAGACAGCTGAAATGGAATTAGTTTGCAAATTATAAGATTAAAGAGTGTTTGCTTGAAGAGAGTGTTATTATAAAGTGTGTAAAGAAAGAGAAGAGATTAAAACGTATGGAAGATCTAATCAGAGCAAAGATAAACTCTGTATCCTATAGGTTATAAGGGTTTCTGTGAGCTTTGTTTGCCAGTAGGGTTTCATAAACCACAGAAGTCTGAAATCTTATTTTTAAATAAGAGTTTTTTCTCGGTGCAGGAGGAGCTCACCTCTTTTTGATTTTATATGGGTGATAAAGGAGCAAAGCTGCCACCAGAGGAAATAAAAATTACTTAGAGAAATTTCTCAAACATGAGTTGGGTATTTTTCAATGTCTAGGCCAGATTCTGCTGCCATTTCAGTTGGTGTAAATCCTCAGTATGGGTGGCTAAGGGTTCTCCTTTGCTATTTACAGAGGAGTTTGTGTGACTATTTGCATTGCTTTTTAATAAAAGAAAGTACTTACCATATGCAAATCCAGCATTTCATGGTAAACAATGTACCCTCTGAACTACAGGGCACCACACCTCCTGCTCCGTGTTGTCAAATGGCTTTCAAAACACATGGCAGGGCTTTCTGTAATATTCAAGTTTATTAACTCTTCCATTTCTGTTTTTTATGTTTTGTTTTCTCAGTATTATTCTGGCTCTTAAATTGAGTGGCAAAAAGGAAGAAACCAAACTCTACGTAAAGGAAGGGAAAAGTCTGGCCATGGTCTTTTGTTATGCTCCTAAAACATTTCCTTTTCTTCCCAGCTGCTGCCTGTGCACCAGCCCCTGCCTGCACTCCTGCGTGGTGTGGCTCAGTCTTGGATTCTGCACTCTGCTTTTCACGTCCTACCATTTCTCCAGCCTGCCAAAGTCCCTCTGAAGAGCAGCGCATTGACTTCTCCACTCAAGTTTCAGAAGGTACCCTCTGCCCCATTGCCTGAGTTATTTATGAGGGTATTAGACAGTGTCAGCCCCAACACTGGCCCTGAGGATGGCACTAGTAACTGGCCACCAGCTGGGCTTACCCTCTGTATTTCCATCTAAGCATTTCTGCTTTCTAAGGCTGGGACAGTGCGTCCCATGCCCTGTAACAAGAAACATCTTTTCCTTTACTTCGACTTAGCTGCTCAGACTTTTTCTTTCTTTCCCTGAAAAACAAAACCAAACCAAACCAATTCCCAAACTTATTTTAGTTCTTTTTTTGTTATCTGTTAAACCCTCCTCACCTTTACACTTGGAGTCTGAAGTCCAGCAGCTTTGTGCTTCTGATCTGCTACTGTTTTTGTTTCAGTTTAGGTTTTTGATTTTTTAAACAAGTTTTTATAAGCTTTCTCATAGAGAGCCTCAGGCTTTCTAAAACCCTATATCAGCACAGTGATATTTACATAGATTCATGTTTCTTTTTCTTCTTCTCCTCTCTCTTCCCCTGTCACCACCCCAGCACCTTGACTATTTGGACATGTTTTCTACTAAGGGAATTATTTAAAGTTTTCAAAGCCACTTCTGAAACATGATTTGTGACTTTAACATGCGTGACTGTCAGTGCAGTTCTTCACTTGAGGGACTGTCATGATTTCCAAATATGCAGGTGCACCCATTTCACTATTTTACTCTGTTTCTACTTTCCCAGTTATGTATATTTAATAACTGCTACATGTAGATGTTATATAGTGCAATCCCCTTCAGGAAGAAAAAAATGTCCTTGAAATACCAGCTACTACCTTTGGGGTTTGTACAGTGCTCCTTAGTCATTTGTTAGCTGGGGAAAATTCCCATTAAAATTAAATTTATTTATAGGAGTATGTCAGTTAGATTGAGGTAATTGTATATTTCACCTATAACCCTGTGACTGTCTATTTTTCAGACTGAAAAGATAACCCTAAACTCCAAGCAGTCATATTTCACCTTCCTGTGTTTCAAGAAATATTACATTGATTTCCTTGACACGAACCAAAGTAGCTTGATTCCCACTTAAACAGCCTTCAGGAAAATTTTCGAGATACTCACTCAACCCGTTTTTCATTGAGAAGATCTTTTCAATCCCAAGTACTATTGGAAGAGATGCAAAAGGAATATATAAAGTCTATCAGCAGAGAAGTGCGTAACGTGCATTTAATGATCTCTGTAGATGTGAATTGACACAATGCGAGCCTGTGATATGCAGAGATGAGAAGTAAAGGAGCTTGAGAGTGCCCGACCCACTGTTTTACAGCTGCATGCTATTTATCACCCACCATTCAGAGCACAGCAGGTGGCCACCATGGTGGTGCTCAGCAGAGTTTTCCATCTCTCTTTAAGATGACTATGTGATCTCTTTCCTCCTCCTCTCTTCCTCCCAAACCACCTCTTTTTTTAGTACAAGTCAGTTCCAGAGCACTCGATGTGCTATTTAGAACAGAGACGGTTGGTTTAGTCATAGGATTTTTATTTTTTTTTTTTTTTCAGTGAGGCGACAGTTCTGTAGGCTGTAAGAGAGCTGGAAGTCTGGGATTGCCCATTCTTCACCATGTGAGGACTTTTTATGGCTCATGTTTAGAACTTGATTTTAGAATCTGTAGAATATGTGCTACAAGGGAAAATGTTGTTTTGGTTATTAATGAACTAGACAACCATTCCTAATATCCCTTCTGTTCCTCATTTCTATGACTTCATCATGCTTTCTCACAGCATCTTGATTACTTGTTTCATTGCTCTCCGCCTCCCCTTCTTCCATCCAGTTCTTAACAAATGCTGTTCTCAACTTTTATTGAGCTTAGTATATGTGATGCACATTCGGTGTCTTTCATTATCAGCCCAATAAATGCAAAATGATTCACACTGTCTGTCTTAACTCTGTTCTGCCTTTTGGGTACCACATTTGTCAATTGATCCCTTTTAGGAGTACAGCATTCCTCTTCTCTGTTGCACCCTGTGTTCCTCCGCTGATAATATTCAAGCACTAATTCACTGATTCTTTTCAGACAGAGATGAACATTATTGAGGAGTGAGAAAAGGCAAAGAAAAAGAAAGAAATATGTGTGTGTGTGGGGCAGAGAAGGAAGAGAGGAAGGAGGTTAGAAGACAGAAGGAAGTGAATTATTGTCAAGAATGTAGCACTGCACAACAGAGTCTTTAATAATTTCAAACCTACACTGGTAATTCCATGGGATGTTGCAGTGAATCATGCAGGCAGAGTAGCTTGTATTTCTTCTAGCTCAGGGATCTCTGGACTACACTTCATTGCAACAGAAGGCAATATAGATGCTTTCAAGAGAGCACAGCTTGGTTAGCCTCTTAAAACAAAGGCTGAAAAGGGACATAATTGATTCTTATAACCAAACTCATGAGAATAAACAGCAGGGAAGGGAAATAATTGTTTAAGGCAGAGGATAACATCACTACAAGAACAAATAGTTATGGATCACCAAAGAATAAACTGAAGGCAGAAACTAGATTATGTTTTCTAACTCTTATAGAAGGAGGGTGATACAATAAGATACATACAGGATTATTGAGGATAAAGAAAAAATAAAAGCATGAACAGACACCCCTCAACCCTATTTTTATTTTCTTATTAAAACCCTATGTATTTTGGGTCAAGTTCATAATTCTTGATTCAGAAGATAAATCTCTCCTGTCGTTTTCGCAGATGCAAATAGAAGAGCTAATAAATACTAACTTTTTATGCCTTTCCCCATCATTTGAGTAAGCATCTTGATGTCAGCATGTCCATTTTAAAGAGTTTGTTATATGTAGAGAGGAGATCAATAAGAAGGCCTGTGATGAAAAAATATAGAAGGAATGACACAAAGGAGGTACGCTGTGCTGGTGTATTATAATCTTCAGATTACAAAACAGACAGAGTGGGGATAATTTTCCTTTTTTCCAGAGGAACTTTCTTTACTGGAAAATGCAACTTCAAGGCTGCTAAATGATTGTCATATTTAGGTCACAGTCAACAAATATTTCAGCAATTCAAGGGGAAGAAGAAGGATGGGTCAACATGTTTCATGTTAGCATTTCCATGAAAAGTTCACTTTTTCAGTCTGGTTTTCAAAGGAGATGTAGGATGTGAGACTGTGGAGGAAAATTCCTTCTTTCAAAGGAATAATGTTAATCTCTCCTGTCAAATAGATAAAGACTGCCAGAAAAAAAAAGGGAGAGCAATACCGAATGAGTGAATGCTGATGCTTAGCTTAACTAGCTTGCATGATGAAAAATGAGTTCTATTCTTTTCAGAAAATAAATAAACCTGGGAGACCTTTAAAAAAAGGAGGATCACTATTCTTCTAATCCATAACTCAAGTATTTTCTGTACTGTTTGCTACTTGAGAAGTATTATAGCCAAAGACATACATGGATTTTATACACATGGAAATCTTTTCTATTCTTGAAAACTTCTCTGCCTGCACTTTCTGATACTGATACACAAGGAGGGGGAAAAAAAAAGGCAGTCCTTAAGACAAGTCAAACTTTCCACAAGCAATGACTTCTTTCACAGTAGTGATTTGTTTCAGCAAGGACAATAAAGTTTTAAAGCCTTTATGAAGTTTGAGGGCTTGCACTGCAGAGAGAACGAAAAAATACTATCTCAGACTTGGAAATGGTCTTGGTGGCTCAGTGTTAATGGTATGTGGATGTAACAGCTGGGCCACTCTCAGTCTCTGTTCTGAGACTCCTAAACTTACTCTTTTTCTAGCATGAACAATGATAGTGTGACAATTCAGTCACAACATTTTTCCCCTTACACATGTTATGTTTGGATTTGAGTAGACCGGACAATAATTTATCTTCGAGTGGGGGAAGGGAGCAGTCGCGCTTTATCAAAATTTTCTCTCAATTCTGTCAGTGCTTTACTGACTTGCACTTAATTCAGACCCAATTTTAGTCTCACATAACTTCCCAGATTTCTGCTTCTGTCTTATTCCGTGGGGTGCTCTCTATGGCAGGCCATAACTTGGGTCATTACATTTCCCTCTGGGCAGTAGCGGACGCTTTCTTCTATTTATCTTATTCAACTGCTGTGAAGTCTGCCCATGGGTAGCAAGACTTTATTACTTTTTTCCCCTAGTGGGTTGGGGTTTTTTTCCCTTTTTTCCTCTGCACCATGCCAGAGTGTGCTAAACTATCAGAATTCCTGCTTCATTGATTTAATTTAGAAGCCTTTTATACGTGTGTCTGTGCCAGAGCATCCACAGTATTATTCTCAGTCATATGCTGACTATAATCCTTTATATTAATGGTACACTATCTGCTCAGCTCTCTGCTGCTTGACCCTTGCCTTGAGCTCTGTGTATTTCTGGTAAATATTTTCCAGCATATGATCTTGAAGCAAAAATTAGGTTAATGCTGATATTTTTCATAGTATACATTTCCCGCTCCTCCTTGTCTATTTAATGGATTTTCCAATTAAAAGGGACCTTCCTGGCCATTTTGTCTGACCCCCTGCATTACAAGGCTAAAGCAAGCTGCACAGCAATTGCATGATAATGCAATGACAACAGCCCATCTTTTTTGTCCTTCAGCTTTGGGGAAAGCACATATACATGCAGATGTCCACAGCTATTCTCATTTTATCACTTGAAAAAAAGGACATTCAGAATGTCAAAGACACTTTGAAATAGATATCCACTAAAAAGTTAATGTTTATGAATAGGATAACGTATGTCTTCTGAGCACTCACTGCTTATTTTCATGCTTGGGCAAAGTTTTTACAGGATGACTTTGGTTTAGCACATAGAGGTCTGAAGAATTACGTCCCATAGTGCCTCTAGTCCTCCATGCAATAGCTCTTAAGCCATTCAAACATACAAAAGATGCAGCAGCTGAGAAACACTGGTATATTGCATGCCAATTTACTTTGTGTTTTCTATCAATATTATTATGTGTGGCAAGCATGTCTTAAAATGTGTCCTTTCACCGATCTTTATCTACCCCTTAGGGTAAGGGCAGAGCAGATCAGTTATAGTTCTGCTTTTGTATGAGACTTGGACAAGCAGATTCCTGCTCACATCTCACATAGGATACATATTCAAACAAATATTCAGAATGAGAAAAACCTTATAAATTTATATGTAAATCCTAGAGCGTTAAGCACTCAGGCCTCCAGGCTCCTGCCAAATTGGCAACAAAGGCTGGGTTATTACAAGATCTGTGTCCCCTTATAGAAAGAAACAACTTCTTTTGCCAGTTAAAAAAATTATCTGGAACATATGCTGAATTTGCCAAATTTATTCAGTCAAAATCCAGTTCTGGAAAAAAAAAAAAGACTGACTTCAAAATCCAGAGACTATTGTTAATTCAGTTTTCATTTTATAATTAACTGTGAAGGAGAATTTTTGCCTTCTAACTTTTGAGCCTACAAGGTTTACAGTTTTCATCAAGGAGTACAGAATTATTTTTTTCTTTAAAGACTGGTATTCTTGAGTATTTGTTTATTTCCTAGAGAAACACAAACTGCTGTGGCAACTGACAAGGTTAAACTTAAAATAAAAGCTTTAAAGAAAATAAAATGCAGTAAAAAATTGTACTTAACAAATAATTAGTTGTTTTTCATAGAGCATAGATTTGTGGAGATGGTCAACAGATCATTTTCGTAAATTCCATGCTGCGGTTCAGAGATTGTCAGAAAGGCAGACAATCCACAAGAAACTCTTTCCAATTTAGGGACACATTTAAGGGGAAGATATTCTTATGGAAATATGTGAAACTATATCATTGGGGCATGTAGTGTCTGGATAATCTACACTATATCTGGGTATATGCTTTTAGATATATATCATCCTCAGGGACCTCATAAGACTTCATCCCTTTTTTCTACATTTTGGAAGCGCTCTTTATACTAGGATGTGGAGGACCATGCCTTCATATTGTAGGCTTTTATTACTCTCTGTGCAAACTACTTGGCTATGTAGCCAACTTTCAAAGGCTTCATCCCACTTTGGGGGATGAAGATGCTGTATGTAAAAATAATATACATGGAGTGCAACATGTTATCCTTATGATAGCATCTGAACTGACTGCAGGCAGTAAAATTAGAGGATACTCTCTGTGTGAGTAGATGTGTATGTATTTTAGTACTGAGATAACCTTCAGTCTGGGTTATACTGAATGCCCTATCAGCAGGGAAATCTCTCTATGATTCTCATCAGGCTGGTAGGATTTATTCCCATTCATGCTTGCATTGGAGATGAAAAGGCTATTATAAAGATGCTGGCTTAGAGAAAAAGGGGCAATACAGTGTATTGGCAGCAACAGATGAAGATCTGTCTGTAGAGGAAAGGGATATGAAAACAACAGCATGTAGAGAGTACACTTCTGTCTTTCTATATATGGAGGTAGCAAGTGAATGGAATGTATCATAGCCTGAAAAAAAGTTGTGAGAGCAAAGGAAATATTAACTGAGACATTAATTCCTGTTGTTTTTCACTTTGTTTAGAAAGCATTTTATGAATATATGCAATTTTTATTTTGTGGGGAGTTTTTTTATATAATCACTTCTGTTACGTGATTTGAAGTTCTCTGAATAATGTATTTTGCAAGTTTCTAACATAGTTATTTCATTATTCCATGAGACCTGATGAAATCCATCCAGGGGTCCTGAGGGAGCTGGTGGATGAAGTTGCTAAGCTGCTATCCATTATATTTGAATAGTTGTGGCAGTCTGGCGAAGTTCCCACTGACTGGAAAAGTGGAAACATATCCCTCATTTTCAAAACAGGAAAAAAGGAAGAGCCAGGTAACTACAGACTGGTCAGACACACTTCTGTGTGCGGTAAGATCATGGAGCAGATCCTCCTGGAATCTCTGCTAAGGCACATGGAAAATAGGAAAGTGATTGGTCGCAGCCAACATGGCTGCACCAAGGGCAAGTCATGCCTGACAAATCTGGTGGCCTTCTATGATGGTGCTACAGCATTGGCAGATCAGGGGAGAGAAACAGACATTTACCTGGACTTATGCAATGCATTTGACACTGTCCTGCATGACATCCTTGTCTCTAAATTGGAAAGGCATGGATTTGATGGATGGACCGCTCAGTGGATAAGGAACTGTCTAGATGGCCATGCTCAAATGGTTGCAGTGGCTAGATTGATGACCAAGTGGAAACCAGTGATGAGTGTTATTCCTCAGGGGTCAATACTGGGACCAGTGCTGTTCAACATCTTTGTCAGCGACATGGATAGTGGGACTGTGTGGTGCAGTTGACACAGTGGAGGGAAGGGAGGCCATCCAGAGGCACTTGGACAGGCTGGAGAGGTGGGCCTGTGGAAATCTCATGCAGTTCAACAAGGCCAATTGCAAGGTCCTGCGCCTAGGGCACAGCAATCCCAAGCAGAAATACAGGCTGGGTGGAAAGCGGCTTTAGAGAATGGCTGAAGAGAAGGACTTGGGAAAGTTGGTTGATGAGAAACTAAACATGAGAAGGCAATGTACGCTGGCAGCCCAGAAAACCAACTGCATCCTTGAATGCATCAAAAGAAGTATGGTCAGCAGGTGAAAGGAGGTGATTCTACCCCTCTACTCCTCTCTCATGAGACCCCACCTGGAGTACTGTGTCCATCTCTGGAGTTCCCAACATAAGAAGGACATGGACCAGTTGGAACACGTCCAGCGGAGGGCCATGAAGATGATCCGAGGGCTGGAGCACCTCTGCTATGAGGACAGGCTGAGACAGTTGGGGTTGTTCAGCCTGGAGAAGAGAAGGCTTTGGTGAGACCTTATAGCAGCCTTTCAGTACCTAAAGATGATAAGGGATTCTTTATCAGGGAGTGCAGCGATAGGACAAGGGTTAACAGTTTTAAATTGAAAGAGGGTAAATTTAGATTGAATATCAGGAAGAAATTCTTTACTCTGAAGGTGGTGAGACATAGTCACAAGTTGAACAGAGAAGCTGTGGATGCCCTGTCCGTGGAAGTGGCCAAGGACAGGTTGAATCAGGCTTTGAGCATCCTGGTCTAATGGGAAGTGTCCCTGCCTATGGCAAGGGGTTGGAACCACAGGATCTTTAAACCATTCTATGATTCTATGACTGTTTTTGTTAGTGGTTGAGACTGTTCCTTAAGCTTGATGGGATTAGGCAGTGGTGTCCAAGTTTACACACCAGTGGGCTGTGGGATGCACACTTGCAGGATGCAAAAGTGTCTTCCGACTGCTCAATCTCTAACTGTGATGTCCATGTTAAAAACGACATACTTTTACATTTAGAATTAAATCCTGTTATGCAGGACCATAGTAGAGGTAGGAGTCTGAATTATTACAGTCATCTGCTAAAAGTATTTGTTGTACCTTATGCTGCACGTTAAGTGGGCAGAATGGAGTAACCATATTCAATATCATTCCTGGGTTAGAACACTGTAAATTGAAATATATTTCCTACAGCTAAGTAACCTGCCATAATTTTTGAATAGCCAATAGAATAATTAATTTTCAGTACATTAGGACGAGAGTTGCAGTGAATTAAAGCCCAGCTAATAACCATAGAATTCATTGAGGCTGAGGCTCGTGTGGCATCTGCTTTACTTCTGGATTTCAGTGGGGTAAATGCATGAGTTTGACAAACACAGTTTAATCCTATTTGATTGTGTGTATGTAGATAAAGGGAAAATGCTGTTTGAATTTTGAAAAATGAAATGCTTCACATGCCTTCAAACATCAGTGCTTCTGCTCAGATAGTTCTTGCTTTTCATAAATGTATCTTTGATTTTATGTTTCCTCAGTTGCCTGAAAAACACTTTTTTTCCCCTAAGATATCATGACAAGCCATCTTCTGTGTTGATTTCTATTTTGGAGATATTTGAAGCACATGGTTGCAAGCAGAAAGTTTCCTCTTTTGCAAGAGCATTTTTTTTCCCTTGACCATAAATTTTAGCAAACTTTTTATTTTGTATTTTTCAGGCTGACATGCTCTGATAAGGTCTCCCATCCTTTTCAGCCATCTGCGGTCATTCTTTGTGGGCAGTGGCAAAGTTGAAAAGAATCTATACTTCTGAGATCTTTTTTAGGTCATAAGAATCTATCAAGAAAGAAGAAAAGCTGCAAGATGGTGTTAGACTGATCAAGCAGAGTTCATTCCTGGGGTAACATCCGGCCATTCCCTATTGCTATTTCCTTATATTTTTGACTCTGTGCTATGAAGAACACTTATTTTTATATTAGTTATTCACATGAATTCTATACACAGCTTTTCCTTTAAAACAGATTTTTTTAGAAAATAAATATAGAGTGGTAATATATTTTATGCATTGAATTGTGTTTTTTTGAAGTCTGTAATCCTTATATATATAGTCTCCTGGGGTGAGGAAGGTCTATTGCTCTGCTGTGCTTAGAATTTGAGAATGAGAATAAGCAGAGGCAGAAATGGAGCAAGTATTATATACTGTATTTTCTTGTCAGAACTTTTTGAAACAGGAATAGCTTTAAGAAATTTAATATTTTTTTATATATCTTAAAAATAAAATACAATAGCAAGTAATAACTTTTCTAGCAAACACAACACCAGTAACTGAGTATTACCAGCCTAAGAGCTACTGATAGCTTCAGATGAACTTTGGATTTTTTCTAGAAATTATCAGAAATTATCTTTCTCTTGTGTTCGTTGACATGTCCTTAGAAAGCCTAACTGTCACTTGAGCTGTACATGGAATGACAAACACTGTTGAACTGGATGGATTTATTGGAAATTTGCTAATTTCTGTCTATGCTACTAGGATAATGTTAAAAGTGCAAAGTATTTTTTTGCAGAACAATTCCCAGAACAATTCTCTGAGCAAGAACTGGAGGATGTGTGTCTATGTCCGTGAGGAATGCAGTCTGTAATGCAGGTGGAGAAGCTGAAGAAGCAACCCAGACTGTACATGAACCCAAGAATGGAACTAAACTGCTGCAACATGGGATTCTGTCTCTGATTCTCTTTACAGGGAGAAAAAGGCACTTCCATGCAGTAATTCATCCTTCCCTAGAACAGACACTTGAAAGAGATCAGATGAATTGAGCCCTAGAAAAGCCTATTTTTCCCTGTCGATCCTAAAAAGGCATCATGCATAGCTTAGACAGACATTTTCATTTTGTAGCTGCTGTCTAAAGGCATATGGGATATATCGTACCATATCCATATTGAACTTAACGTCCAAACTAGCTCAGGTTTCTCCACAGTCCAACATAACAACTCAGCCCTCCGCTCAGCATAACTGAGAAATAGACTGGTGAGTATCCCTGAAAACCCCAATTAGGTTTTCAGCTTTTCTGTCCTCCCTCTGCAGAGTGCAACTCTGCTGTAATCACATTTATGATTGAATAGGTACTTAACAGTCTCATGAATTAAATTATTTATCTCTTTAAAACTATCAGCAGACAAATCTTGAGTTTCAAATGTTGACTGTTCTCTTGGGAAGCAGGAAGGAAGACATCAGGAGGATATCACAGTGCCAATTAATGAGGCCAAACCTTCAAGTAGAACATTCATTAGGTTGTGTGGTAGTCTCTGCAAGCTATTCAGAAATGCAGTCCAAAGTGTATTTAAGTGTCGAGCAATACTTTCCAAAACTTTGAGAATGACTGGAGGAAAAGGAAAATTAAGTGATCGAAATGCAGCACTTTAAACAGCCTCTCCCCTCCTCTTTGTAGAATAATAGAGAGTCTGAAGCCAACACAGTAGCTGTAGGGTCAGGATGAGTTTTGACCTCTGTTGAGTTTCCCACATTATTAGCAGAGCAATAGGCATGGAGAGAAAAGACATTAATGAAAGGGTGTCCTTTCATTATGTTGTTTCCACTATTACAAACAGAAGACTAATAACCTGATTTTGCCCTCAGTTTAGTGTATTGAGCAGAACAGAACAAGTGAAGTAAATGATGGAGAGTATGAGAAATATGTATGAAAGTAGTGATGGAAAGAAATCAGTGCACTCTGCATTACCTTCTGAATTCTACATTTGGGAAAAATATTCCTGCCAGATTAATTCCTACCTACATTGACAAAACATGAACTATAGAAAGGTTTTGCTTTAGAAAGTACATGGTGTTTCAGGTTATGGAAGTATTTCACTATGTCTAACAAGGAATTTAAAGCCGTAAGGGACAGGACATGAAATATATCCCTATACTGAACTCAGTAACCCCAGTTACAAGCTAAATCACTTAATTCTCAATAGATATAAATATGGATGCACCATAGGTAAAGATCAGGTGAAACTGAAATACCAACAATGCCAGAGGCCATTGCAATGGCGGGGAATCAATTGGATAAAATACATCTAGATGAGCTTACAGGGCACATGTATCCTATACTGTTGAGTCCCAACCAGCCTTACCTAAGGGCAATTCTTTACTGCCACTAAACTGGAGATGTTTGATCCTGGGCATGTGAGTAAGTCAATACCCAAGGATATAAGAGATAAATGTTCATTTCACTCTATTTGCGTCCTGATGTACCCAACCAGTGTTTCATTTCTATCTGTCAAACATTTCTGAGGGGAAAAGTAGGGGTGTATATATATGTATTTATATGTTTATTGGCTGTGTTTACGTACATAGGAAAAAAAGATATACATCATCTAGACTATAGCAAGCCAACTTTGATTGCAGGTGGGAAAAAGGAAGGGAGAACTTCCTTTTTTATGCCACACAACCCTTCTTGTAGTGAGGGTCTTGAAGACTATAAGATCACACAATGGGAGGACACTGATACAATCCTGTACTCTTGGTAGTCAAGAGCTGAAGGGAATGAAACAGTTACTGATTTCAAGTCTGACCTCATTCGCTAACTCCCTCCTTTTGCTGCTCAAGTGATGCTAATGCTGCAGGGCAGGGGATGAATGGGAAGAGGAGTGTGGGGTAAAATAATTAAAAAATGGTAGAACTTTCCTCCATATAATTTCTGCGTCAAGGTGCAGATCCCAACCTCTATACGAAACCACAGCAAAGGCAGTGTGGATGCCATTATTGTTGACTGGCTGGAGAAATATGTAACTGCATCGTGATAGAACTGTATTACTTTAGAAAAGCTTCTACCCGCTTAAAACCATGGCTTTCATTCCTACTTCCACCAGCTTAGAGTCTGCACTTTCAGATGGGCTGCTGAGCCACGGGGGAGCTTCCTGCAAGGAAGGATGTGGGCATGGTCTATGTCCACCACTGCCCAAACAGGAACTGAACCCATCCCTGAAAATCACGGGAAAAGAAAATCATCTCCAAATGATTTGCTAACATTTTAGCAGATCCCAAGGATCCACTGACTCTCAGCCTAACACAGCAGTCACCCCAGCAAAGACAGCATCAAGGGATGGGGGAATATGTGAGTCTTTGGTGGAAGAACATATGGCTTCTACACATTGGCAAGTTGTGGAATAAAGGGTATAAATTCATGGTGGGAAACAATTTTTCAAGCCATTAATGAATTTCTTACTTTTTTTTTTTCATCTGCTTTATCAATTGCTACTACAAGCCACTATTAATAATTGAATGTGAACTTGTTGAATTATAACTCCCTTAACTTGTGTAGAGAGAAAAGAGGAATATGTTATCTCCGGGGCAAAGCCTAATACTTTCTTTAAGCCTGCTTCCTGGTCAGTGGAACAGCTTCTCTTTGATTTTTTGAGCTGCTTGAGACTTATTTATTAATCCTGTGTAGTCCATGCAGAGGCTTTTTATAAATGTTTTAATAAAATATTATCAGTGAGTAGGGTTGGTGTCCATGTGAGTTTCAGCATCTTGTAGGGGATGGCCTATAAAAGGAGGGAGAAATGATAGTACTAATTATCACCTTTCCAGAGCTTACCTACCTGGCTTACTTACGACATTTCAGACAACATTTTGTGTGATTGCCTCCAATTTTTTCAATTTTCCTCTTTGGATTATTTATAAAAACCATTTTATCAATATTTTCTTGTCAGGAAATGTGCATTATTGACAGAATTCTTTGTAAAAATATAAATAACTCTATAACTGGTGCATGAAAGAAACAGACTCACCTTCTGGCCAGATCTAATTGGAGAGAAAAAATCCTTCCTAACCATTTTTGGAGTACTAGCTAAAATCAGAGCAAACTCTTACTGTCCCTAAATGTTTGGCACTGAATTCTTTGGCAGTTACTGAGTCTTGGTAATTGATCATTAATTAATCATCTCACTGTGGATGGATTTAAATAATTCAAACTGATTTATGTGAAACTTTGTGATGTTGCACTTAAGGATTTTGTTTCCCTTTCAGTTTGTGAGAGAGAAGACATTGACATGGTTCCTTTAGGTGAAAGAAACCCAAAATATCAAAGCAAAACCTAACTGATGCTGATAAAAACCTTTTTTGTGCAGAAACGAGACAAAACCTCTCATCTTTCACACGGTTTGCTCAAAATGTTGTATATATCCTTCTCTGGCACCTAGAAGTGACTGAAATCTCAGTCCAAGTTTGTGGAAAGCCTCAGGAACCTTGATGGACCTATCACTAAACATGTCCTCAGCTCAGGGTTCATAGCCGAGCCAATCTTATGCACAGCTACTTCTGAAATATGACCGTGAACTAAGATACTTTGACCTTTACTTTATTTATTAAAAAGATCAATCATTGTTATATTTTTTTTAATGGAGTGTTCAAGGAAAAAACTTTCCTAACAAGATTCTAGGTCAGGTATGAATTTATATGCTTCCTTTACTGAATACGGGAAATGTTTACTCCTTTTCTGCTCAGCTGCAGAGACTTCCAGGTAGCTATAGGAGGATGTCATCCTACAAGTAAGGCTTCATTCATTTGGGCTTAAGAGATTTTTATTTATAAGACACTATAAATGCGTTTATTCATTTATTTGCATTTCCCCAAACTGAAAGTTGCTTAAAATAGATAACGTGAAGAGTATGGAAGACAGTGAGATATGCATCTTTGGTGTTCATCCAGCCATCGTGCTTCATCTCAGTGATGGTGGGAATTGCCAACTTAGGTTAATAATTATAAAGTGCTTGGAGATCCCTCAATATAAAACCAAAATGTAAAAAATGCAAAAGGCTATCATTGCTGATAATGTGGCCTTCCTGAATAGTTGCTCTGCATCACCAATAATATATTGAAAAAAACGTGTTCTAAAATTTGGCTTATTGCAAGAATTAATTAGCTTTCAAAATCAATTTCTGGCCAAGGAGAACACTTGGGGGTTCCCGGCAGGACCGCTCACTAGAGACTGGCAGAGAAGCTCCCTATATGCTTAATTGGAAACACTTTGCCAACTCATCGCTGTTTGCCCATTATGCTCAGGTTGAAAAAGCAGAGCAGGAAAGCTGTCAAAACACAAACACTTTTATGTCCAAGCCAGTCACTTTATTTTAGACTGAAGCTAGTCAGGGGGAAAGAGTTCATGACCCCGCAATAAAAAATATCTAACAGGAACAAGCCTAATTGTTTGTTTTCTCCTACTCCTCCAGTACTGAGTCTCAGTTAGGATGTCACTTTGGAGAATAGTATATCTTATTTAAAAAAAAAAATCAAAATAGGGAGTCTGTTTAGAGTATACAAGGATTTTTCCCCACTCCTCAAGCTCTTGTGTAATCTGTGGTATTTGAATTAGTAACAAATTCAGATGATGTAGGAGTCTGCCCTTGATATAATGCACTAGGGGGTTGACTTGGGCAATTTCCATTGATGTTAATGGAAAAAATGTTCATAAATCACCCACACATCAGTGGGGAAATAGACATTTTAGTCTATCAAATGCTTAAAGTTCCAGTAGCATAAACTCAAATCTGATCTTTAATATTTGAAGAGTTTGTTCTTCTTAAATATACAGAACATGAATGATCTGTTCACTAATTCTCAGTTTGATGTAGTTTCTTTTGGGAGATGAGGTGGGTTGGTTTTGGTTTTTATTTGCTTTTCTTTAGTGAAACTGTCATAGACCTTGTAAAGAACCCCACTGAAAGTCTGGAGGACTCTGGCTACAACTGTATTAGTAAAGGAAAGAGAGCTAGGGAGCCTTCCCAGGCACTGCAGGTCAGTTGTGCATGCTGTTAAATAGCTGGAAGGGTTTCTGGCATGCTGGAAGGCTGTGCCACCTAGTACTCTACCAGGTAATTTGTGGGCTTATTTTGTTAACAACTCAGAGTTGCCTCGGTGCAAACATTTTGTTTTGGAGAACAGGAGAGTTTAATAATATTGACTCAGGCTATTTCTTGACAGGTGAAAGATATGGAGAAAGTTTAATTTTACAAGCACAGACTTAGTCTCCTTGTCTCTTGCATTACATGACCTGTGTAGTTCCAAAGCTTTGCAAGACTGAGCGCATCTTGTTGTCACTAGTCACATCTTCATTTGAGAACCTTTTACAGAGGCTGAAAGTGTCTTTCCAGAATAAATACAAGTAGGAATAAAGCAATAGTTCTTACAGGCTCTTCACGGTGCTGAATCTCCTTCCCAAACCCTAAAATGACCAATTAGTGATAAATACTATGAGTGAATGAAGTGGATACTTTTCTATTGAGCATAAGACTGAGCAAAGCAATTTATTTCATTCCCTCACCCAAGAGGAATAGAAGGACAGAATTCTGTGTAACTGATGGATAGACAACTCTTCTTTTAAACAAGTTTCTTGAAATTGTGTTCTGTATGAACCATAAAGATGAAATTTATTATTTCTTTACCCCAATAGCCATGGTTACTTTCAAATCACTGACCAAGAAATGATCAGTTCTGTGTTACCCCACAAAGTAATTTATTCTCTACCTTGTCTATTTTAACAAAACTTTAAATTATGTGAAAGCTTTGCTACCAGTGATGGTCTGGGCAATTATGGTTTTGGACTCTAGGGAATCCATCTGTTGTTGCTGCTAATTTATTTGTTAACGTTTTACTCTTGACAAGGACTAAATATTTATAGTTTGTGACCTGCTCTATCTCCAGCAGTTTAGGGCTTTTAATTTTAATATTATTTTTTACACATACTGCAGCAAAAGAAAACACTCTTCTAAATAGTATTTTTTTCCTTTCCTTTTTTCCCCCTCTGTGGTTCTCCGAAAGGTTACGTTTGACAATAGGAATATAGTCACAGATACTCTAGGCAACAGATGAGAAATGTTCTTTTGTGACCTTAATGTTGGCAAGTGATAATAACCAGTGAACCATGAAATACTGCTGCAATATTGTTCATGACTTTTCTGTTTTCTAAGATTAATTTTATGTTCTGAAATGAAGTGACAATCATTTATTATTCTGTTTTACATAGCTTCCACCGGGAAGCAAATACAAAAAGCTTAATTTTCTAGTCCACTTGCAGCAGTGTTACTAGTGAAGAATCAGATATATATGTTTAAATATTCCTTGTTTTATGTATACAATATAATCTTTTTGTTTAGGCTTAGTCAGGAATGTCTGGTTTAGGATAGAGTCAGCTCTATGTTTAAAAGCAGAAATTACTTTTCTCTCCTAGGGGTTAAATAGTTATAGTACTAATTAATAATATGCTACGGGTTTGAAATTTGCAAGAGTGTTTAATTTTGAGGTACTGTTTTCACGAGCTATTTAAAATGCAGCAAACAGGAGTTCAGCCACCAAAAACTTCTTGCTGCCAGCAGTTTCTATTCTACAAATAGATTAGAATAACATTTTCATCAGAGGAAGTGTGTATAGTTCTCATATCAAACCTAGCTCACCTCCCCACATACACCATTATCTTTTTGTCCATAGGCTGTGGGTAAGCAAACAATTTTAGGGCTTGATAGTCCAAGTCTTATTCATCTTGAGTAGCACTTACCCATATCAGTGCTTCTGTTGACTTCAGTAGTATTTCTGCTCTGAAAGACATCAGGTGAGTAAAGTCAGGAAAAAGAAAAGCCTTTAATTTCAAGGTGAAATGGATGGGGGAAAGTAAATAGCAATATTTTTAAAGTCATTGTGTTTTGGTTTTTTTCTTCAAAATGTGTGTGTGGTTATGTATTAGGATATAATTGTTTAAGTAATTAAGGGCTTGATTCTCAGAGGAGCTGAATACTAATAATTTTTATTAATGTTAAATTTCCCAGTAAGTTATTTCAAGAAGCTATGCACCGTCCAGAGATTGCTTATCTAGAATGGGATCCATTCAGAATGCAATGGATACCCCTTCTTCTGGAAAAATAAGCAGTTTCCAAATCGGGGTGCATAAAATTACACACTGGATATTTTGTTTGGTCATCTCACTTAAAGTAGGCTGGTTTCAAGATGGGGTGGCTGGATTCAAAAAGGAAATTTCAGCACTTTTGAACATCCAACCAGAACTAGTAGAATTACTTAAGCACAGGATTAGGTGCCTGGCATCAACAGTTGCCAATAGAAGAATACTGATCTATGTACAGTGTGAGTGAGGGGCCAACGACAAGGGCTGTGGTGCACCCATATGGAACACTGTGCTCCCAGTGTCTCTCGCACGGACTAGTGTTAACTGGTAGATCAAATAATCACTAATAATTCCAGAGTCTTAAAATAAACAGATTAAAAAGAAATCCTCTGTGTTAATATCCTGGTAAGTAGCCTAAACTCCAAGGTGATGTGCTGTAGCGTGGCTCAGTTGGGTTCCAGCTGTTCACACATTGCAGGCTGTTGTTTCCTGGTTTGATAATCCCTTTTCTGGAGTGTTCTGATTAGATAATTGTTAAAAGCGAGAGTAAAATGTTAGGTTCACTACTATTAGTTACCAAAGTCTCAGCTGCCAGGAATTAGATACAGTGCTGCTGCCACTAAATGTACAATAAATAGTGTTTGTGTTAAGAGTCAGAGATTACTTTTGTTCGAGACAGCTCTGCTCATTATAACTCTACTTGAGGAGCCTTCTTGAAGATTCACAGCAAAGCCCAAGCTAAGACTAAATATAAAGCCTGCATCCTAGTGGGATTTAAAACAAATAGAAGATAAAGGACCCTTCTTTTATCTACTGAAATGGACACAACTTGAAGTGGATAATTTACTGAATTGCATTTCATTTCCTTGTAATATAGTACATGACATACAAGCAAGATTAGGTGCTGGGATTCGGAAGCAGTGAAACAGAAGTCTGTGGGTGCTCAGTGGGTATTTATACATTTCTTTAAAACATGTTTTATCCAAGGAAATTCAAACGAAGGTTATATACTGTTATTCAGAAAAGAGTTTTATGGCATGATCATGGATTATGCAATCACAACATGCAGTGAGTATATCTGAACTACTCAATTTTCACTATGTAAGACTGCCATAAGGGAGATGTGTACAAGAGTGACTAGAAAATAAATTTTCCGTACGGAGAACACAGCATTTTGCTCTAAAGTTATTAAAATTGGCACACTTTGAAACACAGTACACAAAACAGTTTTAGAGGCTGAGAGCTCAGTAAGAAAAAGACACTAAGAAAAAAGAAGGGAAGTATTGGCTTATCTGTCTACATTTCTTCATTCCTATTAAGATAATGCTGTTCCTTGTTTCGTATTTTACAACAATTTATGCTGGCATAAAAGTTCCCCGGTGTTCAGCACAGGATATGTGCAGAGTGGAACTCATAGTTTCAAGGGAAACTTTCAGGTTAAAGTTAGATGAGAGGTAGTTTTGTCTCAGAGCGTTTAATCATAGAATCATAGAATTGCCTAGGTTGGAAGGGACCTTTCAGATCATCTAGTCCAACCATCAAGCTGACTATGACAAAAAACATCGCTAAAGCATAGCTCTTCAGGTAGGTTCTCAAATGCCTCTCGTCCATTCCGTCTCTGTTCTGTGTCCTGTGCCTGTGTCAGGAGTGGGTCTAGCCCTCAGCTGTTGAACCATTTGGACACTTTGAAACTTTCATCCTGCAGTGCTGTATAATAGTCATCCACATCCGTTATCCTCTATCTTATACATATTTCAGCAGGAATTTAGGACATGTAATCTTGTATAATAAAAATCTTCACTTCCAGAATATTTACAAAATACGCAGATATCATTTAACTGCTCATGGATGGCAAATAACAGGATCTTGCAGAAGTGTATGAAAGAAAATATAGTACCTTTTTTATTTAAAAATCTATTTCCTTATTAATCATTGTAACCATCTCTGTACAGTACATTCTCTGTATGAAAACTCCCACCCCCGACAAACAGGAGATGAAAACTAATTGAAGGGTTGATTTCCTGCTCTAGTTTTAATGATTTGTATAGATATTTCTGACATATAAATAAGTCGTACCTAGACCTGAACAAAAAGTGAAGTAAAATCAGGAAATTATTGCATTTCTCAGCTGGAGATAATTTTTTCTTTCTTTCTCCTAGGAAGCAAGAAGTTATATTTTGCTGGAAATAAACAGGTTTCTCTGAGTGGCAAATGAAACTTGTTTGTCACAGCAGAGGGCAGAGCTGAAGGTCAGAGCAGAAACTCTGGTTGCTGTGACACATTTTCATGAGCTGGATCAGCTCTCTGTGATTGACAAAGCTGACACTTGCGAGAAAGGGACTGAAGGTGAAGGGGCAGCAGATTTCCTCATGGTTCTGGGGAGGGGGAGGAAGGGAAAAGAGGGACTGGTAGTAAGGCCCTCTGAGCATGAATTTAACATCATAAAAAAATAAATAGCTGGCTAAGTGGCAGAGCCCAAGGTTGAGCCCTTGGAGGGGCAGGTAGAGGAACAGATGCTTTCCAATGGACTTTAATCAGCACTGCCCTAGTGGCTTTCTCTACCACCTGCTGAGGTTCAGGGCCTTTGTTTTTTAATGGAAATGCAAGGGAATTAAAGAGGTGTGTGGTATCTGTGAATGAAGGAGAGCAAATTTTTGCCATTAAAATAAATATATTAAGAAGGGATGTTGAAGTCAGATTCATGATATGATGAAACAATCCAGACTCAAATCTCGCAGCAGAGTGAAATGAACTTTCAGTGTATCTTGAAATCATCAAATACTGACTTGAAAGGTCAGTTTCTTTGTGTTTCTTTGATTTCACAGTGAGACTTTCATTTTTCCTACCTGCCATGAATTTCTCTCCATGTTCTCCCCAGAGCTTCAGCCCTTTCTATATTGGGTACAGGAGAATCAGCCTACATCTTCTGTTTCAGCGTCATTTTTAGACTTTTTTTTTGACATGACAGTTGCATATGCGATCTGGAGAATTAGGATAAACTCCTAAATCTTTGATAAAAGTCTTTTTGTAAAACGATAATCGGAGCAGGAGTTGGTGTCTCATTGTCTGCATGAATGCATGTAGATACCAAGGTGGGAGAAAGTGCAAGCACACTGAAGGACAGAATTAGAGTTCAAAATTATCCTGACAGCTTAGCTTTCTTAAGGATAGAAGTCTAGACTAGATGATTATTTGACACTTCCTATCCCCAGATGAATTTGCTGGGATTGACTTTCTGTGATTCCATCTGCTGACATTCAACAGTTACATCCCCTTCTACCATGGGCATCAACTCTGAAACATGTGACCTTACGTATAACAATTACTCTGTCCTACCCTCTTCTCTGAGGATGGAGAGGTTCATCTTCTCACAGGTCCGCCGGCTCCATCGCTGTCCTATCTAATTACTTCCCACTGTAATTTCTATGAATACTCTTAGTCTCTTCCAATATTAAGTTTTGTTTCTTTAAGGTTATCTAGGAAGAAGAACTATGCAGTGTTGCAGGGGAAGTGGCTGTTGATTTTTTTCCCTGACATCTTTTTCTATAGTCATTATTACTTGGATGACTTTTTCTACTATATCTTGAGATCCTTATGAGTAATTCTCTGGAAAGGGGAGATTATAGAAGGCTACATTTGTGGAGGGTTGTAAGCAGTTTTTGAGATCTACATGGCAGGAAGGGAAAAGGAGTGGGAGCGAAGACTGAAATGTTTTTCAACATCTATATGAGTTCCACACAGTCAGTGGACTTCAAAGTCTCTCACAGATTTTCTTCTCCTACAGCTGGGTGCAGAGCTTGTTGAACTCAACCCATACATCCTTTTGACTTCAATAAGGTTTGAATTAGGCCATTGCACTTTTCAGTTTGATTTCTTTCTATATTATCCTCTAGTTTTTCTTGTTATTCTCAGCTCATTTTTTGTCACTGTTATTTATCATTATTTATGAGCCCTAAGAAACAGCAATTTCAGCAAAATAAGACTAACTTCTAAGGCTGGGAGCTAGCTGTCTGGTGCAAATTCAATTGGGAAATACACTTCTACTGCTGTTCACCAGTCTCAGACTCCTCCTGTAAATCTTAATAAGGTCTCAAATCTGGCAAGGAGGGATACCCTTGGGAGAGCTTTAATGATTTGACAGTACTAAACATGTGTAGAGGACAAGCAGGATGCTTTGTCTCTAGACTTGTAAAATGTAAAGCGCTACTGAGTTTTGTCAAGTTACAGACTTTACATACTATAAATAAGGATAATGAGGCATTGGAAACAGAGGCGGGGAGTTGGAAAACTCTTAATTATCAAGGCAAACATTTCTTTGCATCGTTAGTCCAAAATTTCACAGAATGACACTAGAGCAGGAAATTTACAACTCAGAGGACTGCAATAACGGGATGAAAGGTCAGGAATTTGTTGCTGTATTTACTTACATTTTGGTTTTACGGGGACAAAGATCAACTTCTTCACCACGAAAGAGCTCCAGATTTTCTTGTATATCAGAGATTATGTTTCTTTCTCCACTTGTCAATTTACTTTCTCAAGCAACATACATAACAATATAATCTGAGTGCTTCCCTGGTGAATCACACCTTTTTATTACATTTTTTTTTTCTTGAATGATTTGATAAGGACCTTGTTTTGCCATCATTTAGTCTTTTCGTCAAGATAGAGTTATGCATGTTTCTCAGACAGCTTCTCTTTGCAACTCTGCTGCTTCATTGCAATTGTGATAGCCATAAAATAGAATTTTCTAAAATTGGAGAACAAGCTGATATGCTTCATCCAGCAGAGCTGCAGGCTATTTTTCATGATTGCACATATATTGTGTTGATTATGATGAAGCCAAAAGATCTTTAAATAGGAAAAAAATAGAAAGGGGGCCTGGGGGAGGGAGGGAGGAAAACAATAATCTCCTGCCTTCTGCAGACTGGCAGGAGCTCCTGAAAGAGACTAAAGATGCACATGTCTTATGAAATTCTTATTATTATGAGTTATACTGAGGTGGGTCAGGTTTTTTGCTCTTTTACTGGGCAATTGCTCAATTGCTTTGGTGTTTTCTTTATTTTTTTTTTAAAAAAAAGTTGATAATATCTTTGCATGACATAATATGGAACATTTTGATGGATGTGACATTTTGTATATTCAAATTATTTATTATGGAAAATTACTGCATCGTAACTACTGTGACTGTAGCTTATTAAACAGCACCTGCCATTCAGAGCTCTCCTGTTACAATGGCTCCGTAAGATAGGAACATGGACACCACTGCATATATGGAGAAACTCGGGTACAAAAGGGGAAAGATCTGTATTAAGCAAACTAGAAGTAGAATAAACAAAAGAATAGAGATGTTGCGGCTTTCAAGACAAGGGCATTTCTATTTGTTAAAGGGATGGATGCCTTTGTTTGTACTTCATTTCCTATGAGATTATCATTAGAAGTGATTTATGCAGATCCCACAGACAAACAACTGTGTAACCAGCATTCTTTGCGGTCTTTATGTTGGTAGAGGTTTATGTCTACAGGTTTATCCGCAGCAAGCAAAGTTGACTGCAAGGTACAGTAAGAACTATGCAACCTAATTTCCTGGGGTTCAGTGAAGAACGTTATTAGAGAACAGAATTCAGCTGTCACATCTGCTACTCATTCTTTATTACATCAAATTATTTAATTTCCCCAGCCTCCATTTGTTACAGTTAGCATTTAGTGAAAAAGGGTTTCCTGTTGCATCTAGCCTTCAAGAAAACTTTTTACAAGGTGCCAGCTGTGGTTGTTGCAGAAGAAGAACACAAGGAAGACATTGGAAAGTTTTAATTTCTGGTAAGAGTTTTTAAAATTGATCTCATTTACAAGGAATAACCCCAACATTAATATGACTCAGCTTTTAAAGTGATTTCATTAAACTGCATTAAATTTAACAGCTAATATCCGTTTTGAGAATAAAAATATATTAGTTTTAATTAGCTCCCTGCCAAAAGTGAAGTAAAGTAAATAGAAACAAGTCCACTTCTATTCTTCCTAGGAATGTTCATAAATGCACGTCAGCTAATCCACTTTCAAGTCACACTTTTACTTAAGTCAGGTTCATTTTCCTGATTGCCCCTATTTAGACAGGTCTTTGGAAATGGGCTCCAGTTGCAAAGCTCAGGTTAGGATGTGAATGTAAATTAGTGAACTCTAAGCCTACTATTGGGATTCTGCCTGGGTCAGGCCAACATAGCTTTGCCCGGTTAACCTCTTTTAGCCTTCAGCAGCAATGCCTTTAACATCATTTTACTGTTATTAATGCTGCCCCTTTCTGTAACTTTTTAAGCAAAAAGACATTGGGCTTTTCTGAGGTAAAGCCCAGCAGTGGCTAATAGCAGGGCTAGTGGCACTGCTGCTGAGGAAAATAGCAGTGACAGCAAGAAACACAGATAAAATTGACACCGAGTCTCTGACACAGTAAAGATTATTTTCATGTGAAAATTAGTCCCTCCTGTAAGCCAGCAGCGAGACCATCAGAGGGATCCTGCCACCAACATCCCCCCCATGGAAAGAGAAACCAGGGAGTTTTATTCCCCTTTTTTTTTTTTTTTTTCTGAAAAGTGAACTTGTTAGTGTGCCTCCTCATCCCAAAGGTTCAAATCTGGCATTTCAAATCCTTATTTTCATTGCACCAGACACCTCCTGCAAATGCACATCACTAGTGCCAGCAGCACCTTGCTCTCTCACAAACTCCTTTGCACTTTCTGCCAGGCAAATAGGTGTCCTGGGAGTGCCCGTCGCCACTCCACGAGCCAAGATGCCTCTTCACCTGCACTCAGTCCCAGCTCAGCCTTTGTTCCTGGTATGCTTGTGTGGCAGGTAAAGGGCAGGGTTTTCTGAGAGGAGAAGGGACCATCTGAAGCACTCCTAGAAGACAGAATTCCGGGGACATGTGTGAAAGAGAGGGCTTGAGGCTGGTTGTGCAAGAAATTGCATGGTAATGGGCAAGAAACAGCATAAGGATACACCTCAGCTTCAGAGCAGTATCAAATGTTCTTTTGTGATGAGTATCTTTATTTTTCCAGATGTGTCCAGTTCGTGGTTTTAAGTCTGGAACAAGAACGTGGAACTGAGA
The DNA here is from genome assembly GCA_013400135.1 of Rhinoptilus africanus. Taxonomy (NCBI): domain Eukaryota; kingdom Metazoa; phylum Chordata; class Aves; order Charadriiformes; family Glareolidae; genus Rhinoptilus; species Rhinoptilus africanus. Next base: position 57,119 of record VXBO01010967.1, on the reverse strand, counting down.
ATTCAGGTTATTATGAGATGAGTGTGAGAGCTGAGAGTCTGAAAAAAATACAATCAGTAATTAGTTCCTGTTCTGATAACCTAGAAGCTGAATCTTTTAAAAATAAATCACAGCGATGTAGCTGATACATTTTGATGCTAATATTAAATGTCATTCCGGCTTAAAATACAAAACACAAAAGGATTCTAAAAACCTGTCCAAACATCTGTGTATTACAATAATATACATAACTGCTTTCAGTGAGAGAATGAACGTGGTTTAGTCTCTGGAGCCTACAGCGTGCCCTAGTCAAGTGGAATGAGATACATAAATAGCACAGATACATAAATGCAAGCATGGATATAGATACATTACCTGCTTGTTCTCAGGAGTAAGGTAGCTGGGTTTTGACACTGTTTT
>VXBO01010967.1:36190-56690 GCA_013400135.1 Rhinoptilus africanus | reverse complement strand
TTTTTTTTTTTTTTCTCAGGCAGTAGTTTAATTGCATGCTTTTTATTCAACTCATTGGTGGATTTACTGTTAGATTTCTTATTCCTTTCACATAGTCTTAGAATTCCAACTCATACTGGCATGAATACAAGTTTGTTGTTACTGTTTGCTTCACTGGATTTAGCCCTCTGAATTTCATACTGAGACTCACAGAAATTACGGGGGCAGAAGCTGATTTAAAGAACACATGGACAAAAAGATATAAGATTAATGCACTGATAAAAAGAAGATGTAAAGCAAAGCTAAAAGAAATCTTGAGAGATTTTCTTAGATAAAATGTCATAAACTAGGGTGGAAATTGCATCATAAATTTAGTCTATAAGAAAGCCATTAAGATTTTCTTTTGACTTGGAAAAATACAAAGAAGTTTCCCGGTATTTTATGCTTTCAGTGGTTGAACCTTGAGAGATCTGAAAGCAAGATTTGGGCAGAAGGACTAGCTTATTTTTTTTAAATAAGTTCTGAAATTCAGGATGATCTTGTGGTTTAGTCACTAAAACCTCAATGCTCAGTATAGCTTCTGTTCTGGCTCATTCGTATATGGCTCCCAGAGCTGGGAGGGGTGGCTGACACCCCGGAAGGCTGTGCCGCCATCCAGAGAGACCTGGACAGGCTGGAGAGCTGGGCGGAGAGGAACCTCATGAAATTCAATAAGGGCAAGTGTAGGGTGCTGCACCTGGGGAGGAATAACCCCCTGCACCAGGACAGGTTGGGGGCTGACCTGCTGGAGAGCNGTGGCAGAGCCCTGGCACAGGCTGCCCAGGGAGGTGGTGGAGTCTCCGTCTCTGGAGACATTCAAAACCCCCCTGGATGGGTTCCTGTGTAACCTGCTCTAAGGTGGCCCTGCTCTGGCAGGGGGTTGGGCTAGATGATCTCCAGAGGGCCCTTCCAACTCTATGATTCTGTGATTCTATGATTTAATCATTGTGTGAAGTGTTTGTGTATGAGTGATTAAGGTATGTGTGCATATATCTATTAAAATATGATGTCTGAGTATGTATATGCAAGTTTCCAGTCCTTATGGAAAAAACCTGAAAAGACGTTTTCTGTTCCCCCCAAAGACTCAAAAATCAGAATGAATTTGAACTAATTCCCCAAATTCAATTTTCCAGGTCTCTCAAATTTTGAGCTCATCTCATTTTCTGAGCCCCTGTATCAGTACAGAGTACATCTTCTCTTAATTCACATCTGTCAGCCAAACCTATCTTCTTTTTTTCTTACCTGTCTCAGTGAGGAAGACTAGAATACACAGAGAAAGCATAACAAATAGGATTTCTTTGCATTTCTCTCTCCAGAAAGATTTATAGCTCAGTACTGTTCCTCTCAAAGAGCAGCTGAATTTGCCTTTTCCTAGACCATACATACTTATTTTCACTTATTGGAGTGTTTTCCACAAGGAAATTAAAATGATGGTTTTCATGACAATAGTTTTGTGAAAATTTACAGATATATACTGTATGTGTGTATATGTATATATATATATATATGGGCAATTGATGTAAAATGAAATCTATATCTTTTCATGTTAACTATGATACTAAACAGATGCAGGCATTTAGCTGGTTACTGTTTGGTGTTTGAACTTTAATCTGTGAGAATAAATTTATGACAGTATCTGTTGCCTCTTTCTGACTCAGTGATTTAACATCTCAGGAAATGCTTGTTTATGAAACTGTATTCTTATCTACCTGGGAGTGATGATCACTTGGAATAAGACATCATAGGGGACATGCTTTCCTGACATACACCCCTTTTTACATAGTGTTGAAAAGCACTGTGTAAACCAAATAATTTAGTTGAAATACAGGAGAAGTGAAGGACAAACAATTATTTTTTTTTTTAATGAAATGGCTGCAATATAGGGTCTTGCTCCCATTTAGCTTAGCAGGGTGTGTGTCATGAAGGAGGGTGCAGATATGAAAGAGTGATAGTGAAATATCAGGTTAGGAATGGTGAAGCTAAGGGTTGTTTGCAATTGGTAGTGCTCATACCTAGGCTCTAATCCTTGGGGAAAAAATTACTCATATGTACTTTCTACCAAAAAGGAACACCAATTCAGATGGCAGCCTTTATTTTTTCTCAAATCCTTTTTCTTAGGACAGGCCCATTTGTTTAAACAGATTTCAATTGTCCACAAAGAATTTCCTAAACCTTATCTTGACACCTTAATCAAAATATCAATTTTTGACACTTCTCCAAAGGGTTAATGGCTCCTCCACTCTGGCTTTAGAAGTGCTGATGTCTCTTTGACAAGACAAAAAAGATTCATTTCACAGCCAGGAAATTAAAGTCTTTACTGAATGTGAATGCAAATTTTAAGTAGGGAGTTAATATTCAACTACTAAGAAATCATTTACCTATTGTGAGTGGAGGACTCTATGAGGAGTCGTAGGGCATAGTTCAAACCTTGGTACGTAACCTTTTATGCACTGAAAATATATGTTTCATACAAATATGAGAACCTGTCTTTAAGCACTTAATATGAGAACAATACGTGAACCTCACTCTTGATGGAGATGAGATCCAATTAACTTTGGGATGATGGTAGTTTTGGCTTGCTGGGATTGAGGGACAGTGTGATAACAATACAGGAATAAAATCCCTGTGAAAGGCTCTCAGGGGAGCTTTTGGCTTATCATCCTTTTGAGGTTTTCAGCAGAGAGAAAAGAAAAATACATAGTGCTAACCAGGGCCATTATTCAGTACCATTATCAGCATAGGAATTCCCTTTCATTCATTTTGAAGCATTTCTCATTCTTCTTTAAAACTGGTTATACACGAGAGAGAAGGAGATCCAGGGACTGATCTCTAGAAGGATGCGCACATAATTTCAGGAATAAGAATGACATCCATTTGAGCGCTTTATACAGACTTGGCCACGTGGTTGTGTGGTCAGTGTGGGTAACTGCATCCGGATTTACAAGAAGCCTGTGCCCAGCTGCCCTACATCTACATGTAGATCACATATATTTGTATACATCCATAAAAGAAGTGTAGAGTGTATAATTATAGTAACTGTGAGTGTATATTTATAATACCTGTGTGGGTTTTCTTGCTCCTCTTACACCTTTATGCCTTTTTAGTTGTCTTAGTAATAAGATTTGTGTCTTAACTCACTTAGACCTATAAAGGAAACATAAACAAATAGTCTTTCCAATAAGGGGCAAACACCGGCTTGAGTATAAAGCTAGATGATGAACTGACCTCTTGCCATCAGCCTTCTTTTTTTGGCCTTTTTTCTGTCATAGTAATTTAATCTTTAAATGTTCTTTAAACAGGGTTAATGTTTATTTCCAGATTTTTCCATTTCTTGTATAATGGGCTTTTATTGCAAAATTAAGGCTTAACCTGAATGATGGATGCTTTTACCTGCCAAAGTTTTTCAGAAAACTTACATCAACACTGAGATTGGTTGCTTAGACTATGGATTTTCTCTCTGAAATTATACAACTGCATCCTGGTCCATTCCAGTAACTCAGATGTGTGAGCACTAAGTTGTGAAGCAGGCAATCAAGATCTCATAGAGGTAAAAATGAGAATCCCTAACAGTGTTTCCGAGGTGTTAAAAAGAGATTTTCGTTGATGGCATACATGTTGTTCCACAGATAAAGTGTTGATATCTCTTCACTTGTAGTTGGAATCATAGAATAGTTTACGTTGGAATGGACATTTAAAGGTCACATAGTCCAGCCCCCCTGCAATGATCAGGGAAATCCTCAACTAGATCAGCTTGCTCAGAGTCCTGTTAAACCTGGCCTTGAATGTCTCCAGGGATGGGGCCTCCACCAACTCTCAGGGCAACCTGTTCCAGTGTTTCACCACCCTCATTGTAAAGAATTTCTTCCTTCTGTCTAGTACAAATCTACCCTCTTTTAGTTTAAAACCATTGCCCCTTGTTCTATCGCAACAGGCCCTGCTAAGAAGTTTGTCCTCATTTTTCCTGTAGCCCCCTTTAGATACTGAAAGGCCGCTATAAGGTCTCTCCAGAGCCTTCTCTTCTCCAGGTTGAACAACCCCAACTCTCTCAGCCTGTCCCCATAGCAGAGGTGCTCCAGCCCTCGGATCACCTTCATGGTCCTCCTCTGGATCTGCTCAAACAGGTCCATGTCTCGCCTGTGCTGTACTTAAGGTTTGTAGGTTTTAATCCGCCTGTCATTCTTGTCTCCAAGCCATTCTTTGTGGTAAATTCATCTGAAAAAGAAAAAGAATAAATTTGCTGTCCTAACCACGTACCACTGCACTCAGAGATTTGCATGTATTGAACTTCTATGCACAAATATCCAAAGGTGTGTGTCAACCCAGTAATGTATGCAAAATTGTGAGCCTACAATGTCTCTGTTCTGAAACATAAATAAGTAGGAACCACGGATTATTTTTATTAATAGAAGTGAAAAAATTAGTCATCAATGAAGGACAACAAAACCAGAATATGACTTTTGCCTGACGTCCCATTTATTTTAGGGAGCTGAAGTAATTCTTGCTGTCAAGTGGTTCATTTTCTTAGTTGTTATAATTAATTTAAAAGCTAGTAGAAGGTTCAAGTAATCCATTTTACAAGCTGTTACCTAATGTTTACATCTATTTTTGTTTCATTACTAGATATCCTCAAGTTCTTCCCAAAGTCTTCTCTGGACGCCTATATGTATCTGTTATGGACAGAAGTTTCAGTAGTTCTTCCACACAGATCACTCAACAGCATTGGGCCATATTTGGAAGTTCGGAGTGTCTCGTTGATAACTTCTTTCCATATATCAAATTGATCCTTTCTCCATTGAGTTGGTTTTCTCTGGCCTTGCCATTTTCTAAGAATACTGCACATTCCAGCTGCTTAGAGAGAAATCCCAGTCCCAGTGGAGTCAATTTTTGTCTTTTTAACAGCTTATTGTAAGAGAATGTATCAAAGGCTTCCAGGAGGTTCCAATAAACTATTTTAACTGGCTCTTCTTTACTGACTCTTTTGTTAATACTATAAAAGAATTCTAGCATATATAGGGCAGGACTTGCTTTTCTCCAAACTGTGTTGCTTAATCCCTGCTAACTGCTGTTCATGTCTGCAGTTAGGTTACTCTAGCTTTAATTAGTATTTCAGCTATTTTACCAGGTACAGAGGAAAATCTATTCTGACTGCTATTGCTAGAATCTATTCCTTTTTCGATCTAGGTACATCATTTACTACTTCCCAGTCTTCTGCAATATAGCTGATTTTAATGAGCAACTCCTTGTGGTTAGTGTCTCAAAAGACAATGCTTTGTGTTTATTTCAGCTATTTCCTACCCCCAGGAGAGACTTAATCTTCACTTACATCTAAATGAAGATAAATGTGGCTGATTAAGTTGACAATTAGTGTTGCTTATGGAAATTATTTTTCAAGTGTTTGCAGTTCCTAACCCAGATTCAGGTTCTGCTTTGGGATGTCAAAGGTCTCTGTGGAAAGACAGTGTCGTCCAACATCTAAGGCCAGGCTCCAACTTGGAGGCTTAGATGGACTCTATTACTAGCTCTGGTAAGGACTTATGGTGTGATACTTGGCAAGTCACTTTATCTTGCTGTATCTCCATTCCCTTACAAGTAGCATCATAAACACCTTATTTACCACTGAGCTGTCAAACCCTCTGGTTAGCAGCGTTACACAGGACCTCTGTTTCTCCCTTCTGGATAGCTTGTCCATGCTCAGAGCTGACACTCCTGCAGTAGGGAAGAGTTTAAACTACAAGTGCATCTTATTTAGGCTGGTATTTTAGGAGTTGTGTCCAACCTTAACCTAGCCTTTCATGTTGCTGTAAACATGGATTCACAGCTTTCTAGTGGAGTGAACAGTGGGGATGAACAGGGTTTTCACTTATATTATTCTCATGAGAGTTTTCCTCTCAACACCATTTCTGGAGATTCTTAACATATTGTTTCTGTTTCAGTTTTCTGCATGAAGCATTTCCTTCTTTACACAAAGCAAGTCCTCTAGGTCACATAAACACCAAATTGATAGAAACAGGGACCTCCCCTTGTGATAATGAAGAAATCATCAACACTAATTCAAATTCATATTTACTTCTCTCAATCTTTGTATAAGATGAAAACAACAAAGCTAATTACTTTGACTGTGAGAATTTTTCTAGACAGTCACAGAGGGAGGTGCCAGCGAATTTTAGTTACAAAGGTTAGAAGACAAAGTGAACAACAATGAAGTAAATTTAGAAAAAGCTCTAAAGACAAAGTACTAGCCTTACTGAATCTGCCTTTACTGCTTACTACCTAACATTTTATATACTCTACAGTGAAGATTTAAATAGAGTGTTAAAGCCCTATATAAATACTCCCCCACTCTCCTTTTTATAGAAAGCACCTTTTCATGCTTAAAGCATAAACAGGATTTTGCATGCATACCTTCTATGCAAGGTTTGTTAAAGATTTGCTTGGATTTTATTAAAATGTTGAGTATGTTTGTTCCAGCCTTTTCCCCTGTGAGTTCTAATGATTTTTATTCTCTCAGTACAACGCATATAATAGTGCCTTGGTCTAATGAAACCAGCAGAGGGTTGAGCTACTGAAACATCCGTATTCTAGCTCTCACTGTACCTTACTTAGGAAGGTCATTTTTGTAATGTAATTGTGGATCACCAGATGGCACTCTCGCAGACAGTATATCAAGTCAGAAACCCTATTTGTAAAAAGCGAAAAGAATATATAACTCTTTTTACACTTCTGCTTTTTGTAATCTCACCAGGTCACACCATTCTGTTGCCATCTTTTTGACACTGTCTCACAAATTTATTTTCCAGCTCCTGGTTCTGCTCTCTGTTCAAATCCAGGATGTGTTTTACATATTTGTCTGTCTATGACTTTCACATCTCCTCTTAACTCTCTTCCCTTTATCTGAAACTTAACATTGTCCGAATTAAATAGAAAGCTCTTTTTTTTCTCCCTTTTTTGCCTCTGACTCAGAACACTATTGTGCTTTTTTGGTCTCAAGTTTCATATGGGAGTTTAAGTTGGAGGTTTTTCCTTTCTTTCCCGCCTCATTCCTGGTTGTTCCTGGTTTCTCTCTGGACAATACTAGACCAAAGCTCACATCAGCTTGAGTTCTGAGTAGTACAATCTCTCCACTGATTTATTTAAGGCAGAACTGAGCGCAGAACTGGGTTTGGTGTGGTGTGATGGGAGATGACAGCAGAAGGGCAGTCATATCAGACCTGTGATAAGGCGTAGCTTGGAATGGCACTTTCTTGTTGAGCAGGAGCAATACATTGAGCAACAGGCAGCTGGAGGTACTGTCTGTATCAATATACCTGACTGTACTGGGTCTGACTGAGATGGAGTTAATTTTCTTCATAACAGCCCATATAGTGCTGTGCTTCCATTTGTGACTAAAACAGTGTTGATACCACACCAATGTTTTGGCTATTATTGAGCAACCCTTGCACAGCATGGAGGCTTTGTCTTTTTCCAGCTCTGTCTCCCTAGCAAAAGACAAGAAGCTGGGAGGGGACACAACAAGGACAGTTGATCCCAGGTGACCAAAAGGGTATTCTGAGCCCTATAATGTCATGCTCAGCAATGAAAAAGGAGGGAAGGCAGTTTTGGGAGAGGTAGCCATTGCTCAGAGACTGGGCACTGGTCAGCTTGTGGGAAGTGGTGAGTGATTGCTTCTGCATCACTTTTTTTTTTTCCCTCTTTGCTTCACTTATTAAACTATTTTTATCTCATGAGTGTTATTGCTTTTGCTCTTCCTATTCTCTGCTCTGTCCCACTGGGTTGGGGAGTGAGCAAGCAGCTGTGTGGTGCTTAGCTGCTGGCTGGGGTTAACCCACCACACTGACACAACGCCTGTAGGTAGGTGATGGGCACTGGGATCAGGCCCAGGGGGGTGGTGGGTTGGAAAAGGCATTGACACACAGGTGAGAACATAACCACAAATGATTGAAGTATTGGTCTAGTTCTAGAGTGGTAAATCTCATCTCCATTCCCGCAGACCTGTCAGGTCTGTACCTCTTGTATTCTTTTGCTAGATTATTTAAAAAGCAGTCCTGATGTTCTCATTCTGATCATTCTTTTTGCATATTCTGCTTCCACTCTCCCCACATCGTTACAGTGATTCCTGTTCAGTAACATCTTTCTTGATGCCCATATTTCCCCACAAATATCCCTGTGCTGTTCTTCCATGTTGTCCTCCATTTGTGGAACAGCCTTTGGTTGGTCACTTCTTTCCTCGCTGTCAAACAGTCTGTCAGTCCTCATCTGTGCTTTGACAGGTCCTCTCTGCAGTGATAAATTTCCCCCATTAGGAGTTACTGCAGAGCCTGCAATTCCATATAATAGTATGCAAACAACACATCACCTTATACAGCATTCTCTGAGCCATTTCCCTTTCAATGGCCGTTTCCTCATGTTTTCAGAGCAATGCATGTAATTTAGACTGTGTGACTTCTATCAGTTGTAAAGAGCCAAATCCATACGTAAATCTTTGAAAATTTGGGGGTGCTTTGCCAAGTCTTAGGCTATCTATCACCCTAATCAGCTCAATAAATCTGACTCTGCATCTTTCAAATAAATAATGGGGTTTGCCTGAAGCTTTTACTCTTTTTCAATCTGTATCTATCAGCTGAAATTTTACATGCACTCAAGAATTGTTATTCTTTTGTTAGGAATTCTGTTATTGCTGGCTGCAATAACATTCATTTGAATTATATGGATGTAAAAGATTCTCTTTTTTTTACACAGAGCAGTTAAATTGTAAGACAGCATTAGTTAAAAACTAGCGTCATCATTATGAGAAGTTGTATGTCTAATTCTTTTCTTATTCTCATTATAAACACGTTCTGAAAGCATTCTAGGTCTAAGTTAAGTAACAATTCCAAAACTGATGAGACTGTGGAAAAGGACTTCACTATCCTCACCTAAAAGTTATATTTTCTACAAAAAAAAAAAAAAGAAGTTAGCTAAGTTAGAAAATTAATTTAAATCAAAATTTTCCCCCATTTTTTCCAAATACAAAGTTGGAGTTAATTCAGATTAATCTGCTTCCCCTGCTGTATATATCCAGAGGTGAAATTTGTAAAATGATCTGTAAGGGTTTGAACACATCTGTACTTAGACATGCCTGTGGGTTCATGAGCAGAATCATTATTGTGATGCTTTTATTTTACATTCACACACAAAAGCATCTACCTTCCTGTTATTATTACCAAAGCACATTACCAACAAAATTGATGTTACTGGCATGGCAAAGACATATGTTTTACAATCTTGTCATGTTTAGGAAGTGAAACAGAATTCATCCTTTTTCAAGTTAGACCTTGACCCCAAAAAGTCGTAAGTTCCTAAACTTTTCAGTACTGCACATATTTGTGCAGTGTCCGACTCAGTGGGCAGGGGGGTTCGAGGAGAATGCCATTACCTTGAAAAAAAAAGTGAAAGTGAGAAAGTCATGAGAGTGACATGTATAACAGTCACTGAGGAACCGGCTTGAAATATGACCGTTTTAGTTTTGTACCCAGATCTGATAATCCTGGGAACAGTTTGGGCCTCTGATTGTCCAACTGGAATCATAAATTGTTTAGAGAAAAGCTGCTTTTGCTTGGGGTATTGCCATGTTCTAGAGCAATTGAGAACAATTACTAGCAGTGCACAAAGAATTCCTGATGAGATGCATAACTAGTGACTGTTTTGGCTGGGACCTTTATGTGTTGTAAAAATTATAAATGCTATTATAAAAGGTGAAGTCAATGAGAATCGTATTTACAAGGAGCTCTGAATCACACGTATAGATAGCAGATCTGCAAAGCAATTCAGCAGTGCTGCAGTTAGGGGGAAGCAGGCACTAAATCAGCAACAGAGCACTGTTCTGTAGCATATGATATTGTTGGAAGCATGAAACTCTCATATAAAATGTAAACCTGGTGTCTGGAGACCCATTATTAATAAAGGCCAGCAGTCGGGTTTTTTGAGATATCAGAGGCATTGACTCGAACAGTCTGGGTAAAATCCAAACTGGCAAATACTTATCAGAGGCATACAAAGCATTTCTAATGAAATGCAAAGCTGTTAGCAATTCAGGTTTTTGGGTATTTTATTACAGACATCAATATAAGCTTATCTGAGTGGAGTAAGTACACATACTTTCAAGTAAAATTAGATGTTGTATCCCAAGAGGGTGGAAGAAACATCGAGTTTATCTGCCTTGCTGAGTGAAAGTGATCACATTTTATAGATAAGTCTTTCATGTTGAAAGGATGTGAAAATTCATGTTCTTAGAGACATTTGGATTGGAGGGATGTATTTTCCTTGAAATGCTTAAAAATAAAAAGATGCAAATTTGGGCGAGATAGAGAGGGTATGGGGGAAAAGTATAATTTAAAAATAGGATACTTTATCTTTTGATATTTAATTAGATTGCATATAACTCTAGAAGGTACGATATTCTCCATGTAACTTCCCACAACATATTATAAATTGTCTAAATCCTTGCATTTCTTTCTGGTAAAACTATCTGTTGTGATAACTAGAATGGATTTAGATGTCTAGATAAACTATAATCTAGGGCTGCCTATCCTCAAAAACTGAAAACCTAGCAACACCTCCGCTTTAGGAGGTTAATTTCTCCCAGCAGCCTAAGCACAATCATCAGAAACAAACCAAATAACACCAGATATTTATCTGACACTTAAAAGCCATCAGTAGTGAGGAGCTGAGGACAGGGAGGCTCAACTGAAATTCCCAAGAAAGATCATACCAAACCTGAACAGACCAGAGTCTGTCTTTCCTGCTAGAAAAGATAGATCAGAGGAACTTTATTCAGACAGGAGAACACAGATTTGAGGCTCACCTCAGCCTGAGTTAATACAGACCCACAGCTTACATTTTCCAGGAGACAGTCCTAACCTTGGTAGGTGAGACTCTCACATCCCATTGAATGCAAGATTTCTGGAATCAGGGAGACCTTAAGTGAGGAAGACCCTAACTATATAATCCAGTGAGATGATGAACCCCCGGAGATTCGTTCTCAGTAAAAGAAAGTGTTTCCATTTTATTTCAGTTCTTTCCTCTCTGACAAATATTACCCATCCTTTCTCTGACCTTCATCACAGATGTAATTTGTTAGCATTTATAGCAACGCAGATGAGTCTGCCAGTCTTTCATAGAAACTTTGTCATTCTGCATTTTACAAGGGCTGAAAGGCTTTCGGAAATTAGAAATGTCACCTACAACGTCAAACTGAGTTAAATGTCCTTTCATGTTCATTCTCACTTGCCCACTTAGCCTTAGAGCTTTTACTACCTGCTGTCCTTCCGCAGCTGCAGTGGTGCTCATGTTGACAGGGAAAAGTGACAAGATACATCGTTAAGGAGGCCAATGAGGTTCTGAAGGCAAACAGAAGATCAGCGTTTGAACAGACAGCAGCAAAAGCCTTGGAATAATCTGGTTCACCGAAAGGTTTCAAGGGAAGAAAGTCTATGTGTGCAGGGAATATGCTGAAATGGTGATGGTGCCGACAGTCTGAATAGCCCCTGGGAAGGAAATGAAATTTGTGGGTCATTGAACATCCCAGGTGAGTTCTGGTGATTTGCTGAACAACGCAGCTGTTCCACATCTGGGTGCTTTAGGCACAGTACTCCCACTCAGTGCCAGCTCTCTGCATTTTTATCTAGTATCTCCTTGATACTTCTTAAGGTTAGCAAATTCATAACCAGTGATATGGTTGCAATTGCAACGACAGACCTTAGGGGGTGAATGAGATCCGGATTGCAGAAGTGCATTAGTGAGAGAGTTAATGATAAATCTAAATGAAAACAGGCAATTTTGCCTGTAAATGAAAAGAAGCATTTTAATTTTAATTTTATTAATGAAATATTGAGGTAAGAGAGTAAGTCTAGATCCATACTATTTTTTAAGCACTGAGCTCTTGCAAGCCTACATTCGAACCTTGACTTTGAATCTTTCTGGAAATAAATCTGTGATCATGACTGGACAATGAGCAAACTCTACAGCAAGGGAAGACAAAGAACTTAGCTCTGCGTTATCCTTCAGGGCAAGCCAAAAGGTGACCCTTTCTCCAGTGTGTGAAAACCAAATATGTGAAAACTACTTCTGCTGCCATAGTGTGATATGGTTTCTGAAGAGGTTATAAATCACTCCAAAGGGATTGTCATTCTAGAGTGGTTTATTTTGTCTAGTCTCAGTGAAGAACCAGAAAGATACACATAAAGTCTGCTGAACGGCTAGACAGTTTAGATACTCGTACCATATACATTATTAATGTATTGACCAATTTACTGAATTTAAGGTTCAGAGAAAGATACATTCCTTACTGGGAAATGCGGAATAGCCACAAAAGAGAGGGAACGAGACTTTTAAATCTCATTGAAAAGAGAGATGTTTACCAACCAAATGCAAGAGATCGCACTTAGTGTATCAAAAAGACGTTTACTCACCTATAGAAGAGAAGTACCATTTTCTCTAAATAAGATGAGGGCCAGTCAGTCACCTATTTAGGAAAAAAAAGGGAAAAAAGGCATTTTGGGGGAAAAAAATGAAACCATTTTTTCCTTCGCTTGTGGCTTCCAGATTTAGCACAGAGTCTAAAGGAGACTGTTCCTCTTCTGGACCAACAGCTGGAGATAAGGGAGGAAAGCCACAGAGTATAAAATGACAAATCCGTCTGTGTTTTGAGAATGGAGTCCCTCCCCTTGTTTGTCCCCCAAGTAAATGTCTACTCTTGGATTTACCCAAAGATCTCTAGATGTCAATGGATCTAAGTAGGCCCATCTAATCTCTGAATTATCACACTAAACCAGAATGAATTTCACTTTAGAAATGCACCTCTCTCCTGACGTATCTTAAAGAGAGCTTCAGGTGATTAGTTTAGATATAGCAGTGGGATCAGCTCACAAATTTAGACATGTAAATTACGGGACTCTGTGTGCAGACACATAGGTCAACATAGAAACACAGATGTCTATCAGTAAGTGAATACAGGCGTGCAAGGGTCCAAAGCTCCAATTATAGTCAATAGAAGTCTAATCAATACAGCCGCTGGAGCTTGAAGGCAAGTTCAGTTCACACTGAAGTAGATATGAATTCAGTCGCTCCCATGAGAGTTGCAGTTGCAGTCTGGGCTGGTACATTCCACCGTGCAGCAGCTGATTGTTTTATGCAGGTCCTGTGTTGTATCTGTTAGCTGCATAAGGATGTCTCCTACACCACAGGTCATCTCAGATAGCACTAGGTGTCTGATTTTACGCAACTGAGCTGTGCCTCCCTGTGTCTGCCAGGATGAAATCTATTGAGTAGTTCTCAGTAAAGCACAAGGGGAGGGAAGGCCCCAAGTGTGCCTCTAGGCACCTTCATTTAGATGTACTGAACCCTGAACTGAATCCTTGCTCTACTCTTGCTCGGCTGAATCCCATCATGGGAGCTTGTCCCAGCAATTTTTCCTGAAAGTCTTGGTTTCATGAAAAGCAGTCTGGAAATCTTGAAACACTTCAGTAGAGCTGAAAACCCCTAAGACTCCATGAATTCCAGCTGTAGGGCTGTGAGCTTCAGAGCCAAGGAGGGCTCTGGGAAGCTGTGGATAACTCCTCACTGCTGCGCACGCTGACCTAGACCTCAGGCAGAAGTGTGCTCATTTAAATAGGATTTCACACTTCTAGTAGGGGAGCAGGCAGAGTCGAAAAAGATGGGAAAGTGCTCATAAAAGTTACAGTGGCATTAAGGCAGGAAACTGGGTGAGAAAATATCTGTTTCTGTGATTCCTCTTAAGAGCGAAGGTGCTGGCATATATGGAGCTTTACTTGATTAAAGAGACTTTCCCAGTGTCAGAGCCCTGACTGTTCTGTAACAAGCCTGTGTGCCCTAGGACTGCACAGTTGCAGTACTGGGACCCTAAAAACCAGAACTGTCAGAAAAACCACCTGCTATTCATCAAAGAACCACTGAATCCATGAAGTTTTGGGATGACATTCTCCATACGATTTTATATTTTTCTGTTCTTTCTCAGGAAAAAAAAAAAACCCATTAGGTTTCATTTTCAGTGGGGAGAGAGACATTCTCTTAATCACAAAGCTTCCCTTTATCTTAGAAGATAGTATTAGGAAAGCTACTTTGCTACTGCTGCTTCATCTGTATCTGCCCTGTCTTCAGTACTGTACATCCCAGCTCTAAATTTGCTCAGAAATATATACATACATAAGTAATGCTGAAAAAGACAGCAACATGACTGAAAGCTGAAGCACAGACAAGACAATTGGTTTCACTGTATCTTTGTCTGCTAAGGTGCATTAATCTTGCAAAAGCAAAATGTTATTAATGGTAATTTGAAAGAAAGAAGTAGGTTACTTTCAAATTGATTTATTTCTCTGGGCAATATCACTGTATGCTACTGCATTTACAGCTACAGTTCAAGGACAATAATGTATGCAATCGCTTGCAAGCCAGGTAGCCAGCCATACTTTCAGGCTTGATAGACAAATGTCCATTTACCATGACTTCTATTTTCAAAATAGTTTCTTTGTATTTTCAACATCTGTTGACAGAACCCTAAATATAGGAATTATGCTAAATCTTTGCTCTGACTGCCACGCTTTTGTGATATGATCTATTGCAGAAATATCAAGCTGAAATTGGATCAGGAAAGCAGACTTGCAATTGTGAGCTATCAAAACGATGTAGTATTGTTATACAGTATAGTTTCAGAAAATATGGTGGCAAAAAAGATTGCCGTGGCTATTTTTAAGTTGTGAGAATATAAAAGTACAGGTTTGCAAGGCTTCCTTTTCCAATATTGCAATTTGAGATTTTATGTTGACCAAGGAAAATATATTTAATAGGGATGAAAAAAAGTATTTTTTAGGAGAATAACTCATAAGAATGGTTATTTAAACTAGAATATCAATACTTGGACTTATTTTTCTTCTAAGGCAAAGATCCTGAAAGGGACAGTGCATACTTTGCCAATACTTAGCGCAGTAATGGAGCCATTAGAGTAAATCACTACATTTGCTTCACCAAATACTCATGTAAATGATTGCGCTAATGTCTCGTCTATCAGCTTAATAATATTCATTATGTAACT
This sequence comes from Rhinoptilus africanus, assembly GCA_013400135.1. Classification (NCBI taxonomy): domain Eukaryota; kingdom Metazoa; phylum Chordata; class Aves; order Charadriiformes; family Glareolidae; genus Rhinoptilus; species Rhinoptilus africanus. The sequence goes on along the minus strand of VXBO01010967.1, from coordinate 41,587 downwards.
GTGTGTTTCAGCTCCAACCCAGATAAAAGGAGGCCTGGGAAAGGAGATTTTGTAGAGTTCCATGCTGGCATTTCCCGTAGTTGTATTGATATGTGTAACTGAGAGGATCAGACTGTCACTGGAAGCAGAGATTGGCCAGTACTGGGTGTTTCCGAAAGCAGGGTTTACCGGATCAAACCCACTGTTTGTTTACCTGTAGATGGATCTACTTTATTTTCCAATGGTCCAAGCATATAGTCACAGCGAGGGCTCACAAAGAGCTATTTCTGACAGCTGTTCTGACATCTTTTCTTTGTGCTTAAAAGAAGAATGTGAAGTTCAATGTACATGAAACATAAATATAGCTAAAGTTATAATGAAAATCATTGAAGAAATGTAAAGTTCCCCACAGAGTCACTCTTAAGATAAAAATCTTACTAAATTTTAGTCAGGACCTGCATTGCTAATAAAACAGAATGTCATTTCACAGTAGGGTAAGTAAAATGGAACAGTTTTTAATCCAATTTACATTTGAGAGAACATGTGTTAGATCTGCTCTTAAAACTTGGCCCATTCCCACTCAAAATGCTCTCCAGTCTGCTATGAATTGTCTCAACACCACATTCCTTGTTTTTCTTTGTGTAACTACAGGGTCTGGATAAAGTCTAGTCAGGATTTTCCAGTTCTGAAACTATCCAAATCTTCCTCCAGGAAGTAGAGGCTCCAATGAAGCTTTCCCCAGATCACCCTTTGGGCCTTGAAAATGTACCCTCCTGCCACATGCTGACTCTCACATTTGGATATCTCCTCTTTAGGAGATGCTGCATTAATCTCTCCTTGGACAATGCAGCAGGGAAGCTGAAAACACAGCAAAAAGGGATGAATTTTTAATTACAGTCACCTGGTTTGTTGCGAATATCTTTTCTGGACAATGTCATAATCTAACTTTAGATTAGATGAGATTAGATGAATTGAGCTCATGACACAAAATGAAGTTTCCAAATTCAAAATGGAAAAGAGTTCTCAAAGGAATTTTTAATTTGACAGAGATGTATTTCACCATGGCATTTTTTCCTGTACTCTGCTCACCCTGGGCCAGGATTTTGCACCATATGCTCCAAACGCTGTTTCAAAATTTCTGATTGTTGGACACCAAAGTATTAGGATTATTGATAATAGGAGTAGGCATTTAATTATCCTACCACACATCTTGAGGGATGTGATCTTGAAAGAAAGAAAGGACAGCATACAGGCTCTCTCTGAATAGTCTCTGCCATAGTAACTTCATTAAATGCAAATAGGACTTCAGGGAGGACGCTTATCAGTGTAAGGAAAGTTATGATAATACGGTCTGAAGGTAATTGTGCAAAAGTGTGTTGCAGCAGTTAAAGAAGAATGAGAGGAGATCTTAGTCCTTATAAAATCTAAGTCCTCTTAGTTTTCTGTTCCTTGTTTTTCCTTAAGCATATTTTAGCCTAAGCGTATTTTTATCAGTTACAGAAACTGCTCTAAAAAGAAAAAATAAATCATAAACCAAATACCTCACATACAATTCCCTAGTTTATCAGTATGATTTCTGCAGGCATGCGTATATCCTCCCCTTTTTGCAGTGCTAACTGAATGGGGAAAAGAGGCAGTAGCCTGGTTTATTCTGGAAACAGCAGGTAGTTTGATCTATTTTTACTGCAGATCATTTCCCAGGACACTGTGATTCTTATATTTTTAATCAAATGTGTGAATCGAAAACTGTGGTGTGACCTTTGGAAAAGACACTGCAGGACATCAGCTGAAGCTGTGAATAGTTTAAGCACAAACAGGAAGTTGACTTGGTTGTTCTGTAACAAAAGACTGTGGTAATTTATGGAGTAGGAGTTGCAGTTTCAAAACATTTTTAATTGCCACATTTGATCTGCTATGCAGTATTGTGTGACAACAGCTAAGAATGAAATGTCAGTGCCCATGTTCCAGCATAAATTTATACAGTGTGAAAGCAAAGAACCCTGTTGATTCCAGCTTTTCTTTTTCTAAGTGTTTCAGATTTGCTTGAATTACTTTCAGGTTAAATGAGGAGTGAAGAGGTCCTCGGTCTTGCAAAGCATATAAGTAGATGCATAACTTTTTTCTTATTAAGTCTCCTTAGGATGAAAAGAAATTTTAATATATAGGGGAAATAAAATGGGAAGGGATTTCACAGTGACCTATGTACCTGGGATAACTCTCTTTGATAAATGGGTCACTCTCAGGCTGGAAATGTATTAATATCCACTTTCTTTGCTTTTAGTTCATTATTATGGTAAATTAGACCCATGAAAAATTCCAGAAGTTTCACTTACAGGAGTGAAGTTACACAGGTACTTAGGAGTACCTGAATTTTCTAACTTGAAGAAAAAAATCCCCTGTTATTGCATTTTGTAAGGGATTATTTAAGAAAAAAAAAATCAGAACTACAATTCAGGGCTCAACGTCTTATCAAAAGTTTAAGTAAGACAGAATTATTTCCACAGCATACCTTTCAAAGCTCTTATTTCCTTAGAGGACAATATACCATACCAGTAGCTGCATGCTGCTTCTAGGTGCTGTCTATGATATATGCTGTGAGCATCCAAGTCTTCTCATAAACCATGAGAATGGGATGTAAATCCTCTGTGAACAAACTCCTGAGTGATTTCCAGAGACAACCACTGATCAGTACTGGGATGAGAAACGGGTGATCCAGTTGGTCATTTTTATGCAATTGACAAAAAGGATATGCTATTAATAACAAGGAACTGATTCTGTCCTGAAATATGATGGTATTTTCTTAAACAAGAAGGATATTTTGAAGATAACTGTCATTAATTCTCTATAGAGAAGATTATTTCTATGTGGCTATACAAACTTTTATGTTCCTTCAACCAGGAGCTATATTTTGATATAATCAACAAAAATTACATGTGAACATCAAATACATGGGTATTTTTGTCTGCATGCACACATTCCATGCTTAAATTTCCCAGAGAAGCTTAGCACTTTCCTGAATCAAAGTTAAGTTTTTCCTCATTTTTCCTAATGTCTTTTACAAAAAATTAATTTTGCAAAAAATCACTTTTTGCAAAAAATCAGGGTTTGATTTATTGTAAATGTTTGGTCTCGTACTACCAGAGTAAATAATGAGAACTTAGGGAACAAGGTTTGCCAGTGGGAATCTTTGTAATGTAACACTGTAGGTCGGAGCAGAAGGTTTTATCACTGTGTAGAAATAGCTTTCAATGGGCTTAGCGTTCAATGGGCAAAATTTACTCAGAATGCGTTATTCAGAATTAGCTATTTTTTCATAGATACTAAACTAACATTTAAATGAAAGAGTTCAAGTCCATTACTAATTTTTTTTTTTACTATATTTTAAAATTCATTCTAAATATACAGTTTTACCTGTCAGTGGTTTTCAAATAATAAAACTGGAAAGATCTATCTTTTCGTTATGGTGTACTCTGCTCTGTTATCGCTGTAATCAAAGCATCTAGTTTCAGGAATATCTGTTTAAAACCTTTGCAAATCAGTTAATAATACTGCAAGTTGTTTCCTTACAGTGGTATCAACATGAAATGTGGTTTAGGGCATCTTTCATGACAAAATTCTTTAACAGTGACAAGAAACTTGTATGATAAGTTTGTGTTAATAATTTCATACATTTTTCAAACTCAGAGAGAGGATTTTAGTGGTTTCTTCCATACTCAGTCTTAATGACAGAACTGGAAGCCATATTAGACGCTTTCACTTTCCGCAAGGAGAAAAAGACAGTGAAGAAAACTGACAGTCAGAAAAATGAGATGAACTGCTTAGTAATTTTCATCTCGTAAATAATTGTCACGATGCTGAGAAAAGCTTTTTCTCCAGATGAATAAGTACAAAACAATGCACCTGCCTTTTTTTTTCTATGGAAAAGTCACAGTAATAATTGCATGTTCTGTCAGTAGCCAGGATTCTCATTTTCAAAATCCTTACTGCAGTGAGAATTTTAATAAAAGAAACAAAATAAAGAAAGAAATGCAAAATACAGACCCAAAGCTTTGCCTGTCCCCTCCTTTTCAAGGGATCACTGCCAAGTCAGGTTTATTGCTTTTTGTGCCATGTTGCTGTTGAAGGGAAATTGTGATGATTTGTGGCTTAAGATTGCTTCTCAAAAATTGCATGAAACTACAGAAATGGGAGTTTGTAGAGCAAGAAATCATAAGCCCAGAACTACTCCTGTAAGAGCCACTGGCAAAATGTACATTGAGTGCAGTGGGGCATAGTCAGTCCTCATCATAGTGGGGGTGTTTTTGCGTTGTTCTTTTCTGGCTTGAAGAGTCCAAAATCAAAAGGCAGAGGATTTAGTTAAAATACCAGACTTAGGAAAGAATACTAATCTTCTACCAGAGATTTCCAGAATGAGTTTGAAATGCCTTATGTATAGAGGCCCCTATCGTTAGAGTTAGATCCAATTACTTCAGAACCTTACTTATTTTCCCATGTTCATCTTTCTTTCTTTTATTCTTTACTTCACTTCTTCTTTGTCTTGTTTTTTCTGCCCTGAGTTCTTTGCCCTCTGGGTAAAGCACTCTGAGATACTGGGCAAGAAGTCAGAATTGCTCAATCATAATGAGCGGTCTGTTCAGAAAAAACATCTACACTTTCATTGTTAACTTCTGATAAGGTTTGCTATTGGAAAATAAAGCAAGGTCTACCTAAGTGCAAAGGTCATTTTCACAGAATTACATGGAGCTCAATTCTGGTGGCACTATGCAGAATCAAGTTTATGTTTCTTAATCCTATAAAGATAGCAAAGACCACATAATAGGAAAGGGTAAACATAGCAGAGCTGGCTGGACATTTTCTCACTGAAAAACATTTTTAATTAATTTCATTTTTAGAGAACTGATTTGTTAAGGTCTGAAAGACCCAGTTTAGCTCCCATTGAACACTGGACTACAGAATCCACAGGTCTGGGAGAGGTTCACTGAACTTGATGACAATGGACTCAAACAGTACAGAGCTTCCCATCAGCCTTCTGCAGATTCATGACCCTTCAAACCACAAGTGTCTTTGTTGTAGCAGAGATGCCCGAGTTACTCTCCTGACTCTGCTGTAGTGATGTCCAGAGACCAAGGTACCTCTGTTTGAGGTGTGGATTTCCTATAGGTTTCCCTAGGGTTCCCTGTGTTCCCTGACCCTGAAATAGGGTTCCCTGACCCTGAAATACTCAACTCTATTTAATTTGCCAAACCCTCTCACAACCCGTGAAAGTTCAGTTAATATATCTGGAACAAGAGAGAGACTGGGAATACCTGAAAAGTGTAAATTCAAGGTTGATTTTAGCGAACAAAACCAATGAAGCCTGATTCTTTTTCAAATAAAAACAAAAATAAAACCAAACACTACACAACACCCCCCCCCAGC
>VXBO01010967.1:12962-25715 GCA_013400135.1 Rhinoptilus africanus | reverse complement strand
CTGAGGGGGGACCTAATCAACACTTATAAATACTTGAAGGGTGGGTGTCAGCAGGATGGGGCCAGGCTCTTTTCAGTGGTGCCCAGTGAGAGGACAAGAGGGAATGGGCACAAACTTGAGCATAGGAAGTTCCACCTAAACCTGAGGAGGAACTTCTTTACCTTGAGGGTGGCAGAGTACTGGCACAGGCTGCCCAGGGAGGTGGTGGAGTCTCCGTCTCTGGAGACATCCCAAACCCGCCTGGATGGGTTCCTGTGCAACCTGCTCTAAGGTGGCCCTGCTCTGGCAGGGGGTTGGACTAGATGATCTCCAGAGGACCCTTCCAACCCCTGCCATTCTATGATTCTGTGATTCTGTGAGATATTCAAAACACGCCTAGATGTGTTCCTGTCCAGCCTGCTCTAGGTGAACCTGCTTTGGCAGGGGGGTTGGACTAGATGACTGCCGAAGGTCCCTTCCAACCCCTGCAATTCTGTGATTCTGTGAAAATATTGTATACTTTTTAATATATGAAGTTAGCACACTTTGTTTTTAGTAATTGTTATTCAGGGTTTTTTTTACTTCCATTTTTGTCCTTTTCCTTTTTTTTTCCCATTTACAAGTTGAAAAAGTGGAAAGAAAAAGAGAAGAAAAGCAGTGTAGCTGAGGTATAACAATGAAATGGAAGATCACTACTTTTGTTTACCACTTCCATTGAAAATAAGAAAAATTAGTGGACAGTGTTTTCAACCTCAGAAGATGGTAATTTTTCAACAAAAAGAATGCACCCAACAAAGCACCAACTCAAGAAATACCTCTAGCTCTGTATCTGTGTTGTTACTGGAATTTATTCAGATGTTGCCATGCGCTATGGACTGAAATTGCTTACCAGTTCTACAGTTTTAGGAAAACAGGGAATGGAAGGGAGAAAGGAGGGCAAAAACCAACCCAGAACAGAAAGAGTGTCTTATTTTAAAGTGTCGACTTATTTAAAATATCCACCAAAGAGAAAAATGATGAAAGCGAAAAAATTTTCTCAGTCATCTTTTAAGACTTACAAAGTTATGATTTAATCAAAAGTTGCAAAATAATAAGCTACTCTATTAACAGTAGAGATACGTATTCACGCTTGGCTACATATCTAAACATTCCCCTCGCATTTTGTCATTGGTTAAGGACAATGTATTTTAGAAACATCCATCTGCAATAAAAAACTACTTTCCTTTCTTTCAAAATCCAAAATGACTAACATACTTTCTTTCTGATTCCATTCCTAGTCTCTTCTTTACAGCACTCTTCAGCACAGTTTGTGTTCACCTAAAGGAAATAGCTATTAGCTAAAATAAATATTTTAGAATTGCATTATCATAATGCATTTATAAAGCTACCAGAGGAATTGAGCTCTAGAGCAGCTTCCAAAATGGGAATAAAAACTCCCTGAAATAACTATTTGTTGGAAGATGCTTGATGTTGTATTCCTGATTTGTCCTTTAGCACAGATATATAAGCCAGAAAGCAATCAACAGTAAGGTTTTCTTTAGTTTTGTGTTACATTCAAATATTCCCGATTCCTTTAAATCTTTCTGTCATGCAAATCATACTGCAAATATATATTTAGATAGATGACTTAGTCATTTTTAACAACATGGTTTTCTGAAAACAAACAAAGAAACAAGACCCCAGAAAACAATTTTGGGGGAAATATTTCTGTACAGGAAATGTTTCCTTAAAAATTAATTGGTGATGATTTCACCAGGTACAAATCTCATGTGGAATTTCCAAATAGATCTTGCTATGGATGGGAAAACAGTACAAGTCTCAGGGAGGTGATGCTATATTCCTGCGTCGAGTTTGTTATGCTCAAAATCTTTTCTGTGGGCAAAGAGGAAATACTTCTTATTCATAAAGCCAAGAATTCATTGATTGTACAAAAGAAATCTTACCAGTCTCACCCAAGAATTTTTCTTAATTCTGATCTAATTGTTATATAAAAAGAAAGAACACTTTTGTGCTGAAAAGTCTCAATAATAATAATAAAGTCAATATTTTTATACACACACTTCTCAGTTTCTATTCCTTTTCCTGGAGTTATGCTTACCTTTCTACTTCCCGCTGGGTCGTTAGCTCTGTAGCTAGGAACCACTTGTGGTTATTTTTATATGTTTGCTAACACTCTTGAACACTTTGCTTTTTCTCCATTGGTCTGCAACTCCATATTACAACTGAAATTATTAAATATGATACCTTCTATATATGCTAGATAATATTTTTTTTTCCTCTGAAGACCACTGTGGTCCAGGTTCAAGTTTGCATTTAGTTAACTGATGATTGGTGAGTTTTTTGATAGCAAAGGGATTTCTAGTGCCAAATTTGGGCCAAGCCCCATGCTGTTACTCTCCTACACTGTATCCTGTCTCTCCACTCCTCAAAGCTTCTGCTATCATAACAGGTCTTTATTCCTCTATACTACATCATTAGAGTCAGAAATACCTTGTTCTACACAGTGTAACTACTTTTCCCTCATATCCGTATGAAAAAATGATTGCACCATACAATAATGAGAAAAGCAAAACAAAACAAATTAGCCATAATGACTCGGTCAGAAAACAACAATGCAGTTAAAGTGACAAATTAACACAACTTTATCCTAACAGATCCTGAGGTCTTGCAAAATTTAGTAGAGAGTCTGTGGCTCTTATCAGCAAAAGCAATGCTGGATGTCTGGGCTACAGGTTTCCAGGTCTTTCAGCATTCAGTTTGTGTACCTCAGTGCTCTTGGTCTGTTTTGTTTTTATTATATCCCCATGAATCATAGCATCATAGAATCATAGAATTGTCAGGGTTGGAAGGGACCTTAAAGATCATCTAGTTCCAACCCCCTGCCATGGGCAGGGAAACCTCCCACTAGACCAGGTTGCTCAGAGCTCCATCCAGCCTGGCCTTAAAAATTTTCCAGGGATGAGGCTTCCATCACCTCTGTGGGCAACCTCTTCCAGTGTCTCACCACCCTCATGGTGAAGAACTTCTTCCTAACGTCCATTCTGAAATGACCCATCTCTAGTTTTAATCCATTCGCTCTAGTCCTACCATTACCTGAATGCACGAAACACGGATGCATTGTTGCTGTTCCATTATCTCCCCTACTGAACCACTTTGTAGGTTACATTTCTGTCTAGAGGTTAAACACAAAGTTTGGAGAATTAAAATTAGGTGTGATACACTCCAGTTGAGTGTCTTCTCAGTTAAAATATATTCTACAGAAAATGAACTGAGAATTTCTCCACCACCATATATCTCAATTCTGAACCTTAACAATTAGTTATTCATTTTTAAGCTATGCTTTTCCTCTTTATTTTAACATTGCCTTAAATTTGACATGAAAGGTTTTAATGAAGGTGTGAAATACTTGGCAGTTAAATCTAGCATATGCTATAACACCTGTTAATTTCAACTGTTCATTTTAAGCTGTTACTTTATTCTTGGCATTTAGTCCAATTCACACTGTGATCCTTAGTTTGAAAGAAAAAAAAATTCAAACTACTTATATATTCCTTTCTACAGCAACTTTTACTTAATATTTTGTATTTCTGCCACTTTTTTAACATTGTGCATATGTAAGGAAAGGATGTTAAAATCAGGATTGCAACCTCATGCCACAAAAGATTAAACTGGAAGATGAAAAAACATGGAAGTTAATGATTGAAGATTTATCTTGAATTTTTCTAGGAAATCTTGGATAAGCTCAAATCCTTGGAGCCTTCTGTCAGTCTCCATCCATTTAAATTTGATTTAAACTTAGGTCTGATCTTAATGTTTATATATTGCTCACATAGAAATCTGACTTTTTGCATTATGATTTTAGCAATAATATATGATAAAATTAAAGTTTATAAAGCTTTTCCATTTTCTTAAGATGATGGTAAGCATTGTGCTCATTGCAGGCTTAATCCTAGTGATGGCTATCAGCAGCTGGATTACTTGTGTTAAGAATTCCAGGACTCTTCCAGACAAAATCAGTGAACATTTCAAATAAGGCAGTGAAACAATATTCAAAGCTGATTCATAAGGATGCACTTCAACTGCATTTTATAGTTTAAATATGTAGCTCTTTTCAATGTATATCAAGTACTTCCATTATTCTGTGAGTATAATACCAAAAGATGTGCTGCTGTTAAAACATTAAGGGTGAATCTGGAGGTAAGGTGATAGTATATCATATGAGGCTGGTAGACCGTAAATCCATAAATTGCATAATAGAATCATTAAGGTCCCTTCCAACCCAAACCATTCTATGATTCTATAAAGATCATCTAGTTCCAACCCTCCTGCCATGGACAGGGACGCCTCCCAGTAGACCTGATTGCTCAAAGCCCCATCCATTCTGCTCTTGAACACCTTCAGAGATGGGGCATCCACAACTTCTCTGGGCCACCTGTTCTAATGCCTCACCAGCCTCATAGTGAAAAATTTCTTCCTGAAATAATAGAGTCCTCCTCAAGGTCAATATCACTTTCCAGATTCCACAGTTGCAACACATAGGGCATTAATGATCTGAAATTCCTGGTGTTTCTTTCCGTTTCTCAGACTACGGGGACATAAGAGACAACATTTTCCACTGCTTGAGTAAAGGAATCAGTACCTACTGGCTGTTGAGACTAACACATAGGGCCTTTACAGATTCTTAGTAAAATGGAGTTGGAGAAGACCTCATGTCAGTCCCCTCACTCTAAGGCAACAGCAACACCACCCGTAATTTAAAATGTGTGGAAGGCTGGAACACAGTATATAGCCAAACAAAGTAACACAGCATATATCTGTGTTTTATGAACAAGAGACTCTGTTTCCTCAAGAAAAAAATACTTTTCCTTGATGGATTCCTTTTCTTCTTCTTCTCAACAAATGACATATTGCATGTTGTGAGCATTTTCTCCTTTTGATTTAATTGGCTATTTTTTCCTTTTCAGATAGTTAATTTATGCATGAATATGCACATATGTGTGTGTCTTAAATTTTCATCTCTAGAAATATCTACTGCACTAGAAGTACTCTGGGTATAACTAGCTCTGGCCTGGTATTTTTCAAAGAGCTCTGTAGGAAATAAGGAGCTGCAAAAGCTTCAGTCACATTTTGGAAACAAAAGTGTTGAATGCTAACTTTGTTTGAAACTATGGTCCAGCCTGAGAGATGAGCTCTTTGAAAATTGTGACCCTGGATGTTGTTTTAACCTGAAAAAAAAAGAGACACCAGGAAGTGAACCCCATGCAAATTAAATTCCTCAAATGTCCAAAACTGCCATCACAAGTCTCCTTTTAAAATAACCACAATTCCAATCTGATGATAGGTTTCACAAATCATAGTTCTCAGATTTCATTACTAATGAAATTTGTCGTCTAGGTTTGGCAGCTGTGATTGCCACGCAAATGTGAGCCACTAATTAGATTGATTGTCTATTTGATGCCTGCTGATTAGCTTATGAAAATCCTCTGTATTTCTGACTTCATGATAAAATGTTCCTGACTTCATGATTGCTGATTGATGCTCAGAAAATCTGATTACTGTCTTGAATAGCCAACTAATGGCTCTGTCAACTTTCCAAGGATATAGATATTCACTTGACAAGGATGGTAGGGTAGGATTTTACACTTAGTGTTGACTATTACATGTTTAAAGGTTTTTTAATTAAAATGTTCATCATACTTCTACGAGCTATGAATGGTAGATGTTTAGATGTGGGTCCAAAATCTGCAGGGTAACTATCAGGTGTCTATTTCTGTCCTTGGACCTGGATCAAGTCCAAGAGATTCGGGAATTATCGCAAGCAAATTCTCTGATTTGAAATTACAGTGAGAGAGACATCTAGTGACATACCATCCAGTAATCAGGTCATTTGTAGGAGAGAACAGCAAGTTATTTGAGTTTTTTAGAACTATTTTCTGCAGCGAGTTCAAAGAGAAGAGGTAATGCCATATGAGCTTCAAAGACCTTAAAATTACTAGTTTGGACAGCTATACGCTCCACAGATTTACTGCTGCATGATATTTATATATTACATTAGTCTATGAAAGTGAATACACTACCCTTGGACATACGTTTTGTATGTGTGTCTCATGAGTTCATAAGTTACTTTTCTACTCATTTCTGTAACTGTGAGGTGCTATTTGATGCCTAAGTTAACAGAGAAAGCAGTGATTTGATCCAATGGAACTATCCTAATAGTCAAGAAAACTTCAATCTGAAATTAGGCACACAGTACTCCCCTAAGTGTACTGAAATTGATGTTGTTTCTTTCACTGTGGCTTGTATCTATATGTGTAGAGGTGAAATTGTGTTAGATTGACATCTGTATTAACAACAGTTGCAATCTGATAATAACTGTTTAAAGTTTCTAAACGTCACTATTACTCTTCAAAGAGTAAGAGGACTAATGACATTGTGCTTATTATATCTGATCCTGATATATTTAGCAGAAGTAATCCTACCCACCAAACAGATCCTGTTCCAGTCAACTTCTGGTCTGTAGAACAGGTTTCCTAAAAGTATCAGACAAAGAAGGTGTTAAGAGTGAAGGGATGAGAACGCTGAGGCAAGCATCTGAGCTTCTCCCTCTGGAAATGGCTCAGCCATTGATTCATTGTGTAAACGTGGGCAAGTTGTTTAACCTTTAGCGTCTTAATTTCCCACGTGTCAAATTGGATATCCTTGGTGAAGCACTACAAGTGAAAGTTGCCATGTAATTACTAACCACCGTTACTGCTCTGATACTTGCCACCAACATAATTTTGGATGGCTTCAGTACATTGTTGAAAGCCAGTATCTTGTTAAAAGATAGTTGCATGGTGCTTATGGCTTATAAATTGTCAGTGACCACTAAATTATATTGAAAGGTATACTTGGTTGATATTAGTGACATTTTCTTTGACTTCATTGGACTTATTTTAAAAGCCATTGACTTAAAGAAAATGAATAAAGTAGCAAGACTATATTATGCCTTACAATAATATATAAACAAATATATGCAAATTAATTAACGTAGCAAAAGTCATAGAGTTGAAATGGTACAACCTCTGCAATAAATCCATTGCAATAATCTTGTTAATAGCAAGACACATTTCAAGTCCTTATTGGCCTTTTAACACTTTATTGTCTATGTGGTAGGACTATTGAATGAAAAAGATGTTGATACTTAGGTTTTATTACGACAGAGAGCCAGTTATGTGTAAAGCCCAAGGTACTTCAAAAAGGCTGATTACATACATTGATTGATGATTGGCTTCCAAATAGTTTTCCTTCCCTAGATGAGAAAAGTGATGGTTTTAACCCTGCTCATTCAATCAAAATGTTAATGCAAGAGAAAGCATGGCTGCCTGCAGATTCAACAAGCCAGGAGAGAATCTAAATTATGCATCATTTGTCTCTAATGTACATTTATAAATAAAATTGATTGTCATCCACTCCCATCCCCTCTGCCGCTGCTGAAGCCCAAATACATTTTTGTCATGTTACAGTAAAACAAGAGATTTTGAGGGAAAAAGGAATTGTTTTTAGTACTTAGTATTTCACTTGAACTGAAAGTATCTCTATCCTTTAATATGGTATTTTCTATTACAGGTTCAGGTAGAATAAATGTATATGATTGGAATGTGTTCTGCACACAATAAAAAACCCCCACATGCTCAAAATAAACCTCCTGAATAGTCCACATGATGCAGAACATTACATAAGTTAATTAAGTTAATTAAATTCTAATTGCACAGGCCACAGATTCACTTGAGGGAATTTCAGTTCTGGGTGCTTTGATGATATCTTTTTCAAATGTGTCTTTTAGGAGTCCATAAAATATATGTAAATAAACCCAGCATCATCCCAGCATTTATACCTCTGCTGTCCTTTAGGAAGGTAGAACAGTAAAACAAAATGAAGTGCCCATAGGCCAACAGTGGTCACACCAGGAGATGCTCACAAGAGGCTCCATGTGATCAAGAACTATTACAGCCAACAACCATATGCATACGCTCATAGAGCTCAAGGGAAGGACAAATATGAGAGAGGAGAGATGGCGATGACTATCTAACCTGTCACAGTGGGGCTTGGCTAGACAGACAGCTGGCTATGAGCTACAGCGCCTTCCATGCAAAAATAGGGACCCAAAACCACCCAGCATGACTATGTCACATCATCGATCATCTGAAATAGCCCCAGTTTGGGAGCTACGAGGAAACCACAGGCAGCAGAAGTCACATTTTACCTATCCACACTCATGGTTTAGAAAAAGACATTTCAGTTCAGCTAATTCAGTGAAGGTTAATCTACCTCACAAAGAGACTTGAAACAGAACAAATAGACATATAGAATTACAGGAGAAAACTGTCCTATTTGGTAGTGTCCGCTAATGAGAGCTAGTCAAGATTTTTCCTGTGTAACAGGTTCGCAGAGAAAAATGCCAATTTAGCAACACCTAAATGTTTTTCAAGAATGTACCAATTTAATTTAAAACCCTTGATGGGAAATTTAACAAAATGAAACATTTTTATAAGGTCAAAACATTTCATTTTGACATTTATTTTATATATAGCATTTAATATATAGTAAAAGTAAAAAAGATGAAACAACTTTTCCAACTTTATCAGAACAGTAGATTTCTACCTTATCAAAATGTAATGCTTCAGAGCAGTTGAAACAAAGTTTTTTGGAACATTATGCCTTGCAGGAAAACCTTAGATTTTGACTTTTGTTCCCCTTTAGAAGTGAAGACACATTTAAAGTCTGAATTTTGTACGCAAAGAAGTTCCATTTGGAAGACAGTTCTAACATAGCGTTCACCTTTTGATCTTGTAATGTATTATTTCTGAATCATATGAACTACAGCTTCTGACAGCAGATGATGAGGTTGCATTAGACCTAAAGGGTGGAATTTAGTTTTTGATTAAGATACCTGGATGTGTGAGTTGTCGTCTCAAACTGAATTCCCCCAAAATGTGTGGAATTAAAATGTAAATATTCATAAATAAATAATAAGACTATAAGACTTCAAGATTCTCAAAAAGGCAGAGTCCCAAATGATTACTGGGGGCAGTGATGAGTAGCTATACATACCAAAATTATGATGTGACTTGAAACATAATGAATAAAAAGCAGGCATTTAATTTGGAATTTTCAGAAGATTCTATAGGTAGCAGCTACCTAAGTCATTTAACGTCTTTGACAATACCAACTTAATTTTAGAATGCATAAAGGTTTTAATTCACTTGATATATCTCTGCAACAACACTAAAATTTTGAAATGCAGGCTATTGTTTTCATATAATGCAATTAATAAACTCTAAAGTTTCAGCATGTTTCCTCTGAAATTATTTTATAATTACGTTAGTATTTTCCTTTATTTTAAACTTATCAACATGTTGCAGTAGAAATTCAGGGTGCAAATCAGAGATCAGAGTCTGTAGTTCAGTCTAATGTGTGGCAATAACATCATGGTGACGAGCTTAAAATCTTTTGAAATTCTGGGCCATTATTTTTTCTTGTTTACACATCTTGAAAATGTTGCTCTGCTCTATACACTGTATAAACCGGTGAATCTGCACATGTTCCTCAAACTTGCATAAGATATAGCAACTCTTGTTTCAAAAGCAACCATTTTTTGTCTTCCCTGTTGTTAGATTTGTAAGATACAGGTTTTGAAATTTTCCTCTGGAGTTATGTAAGGAAAGAAAGAGAAGGCAAGAGATATTCTTTTAGGGTTTTTTTTTTTCTTTTTTTTCTGAACTGTGAGTTAGAGGAATGCTGCTAGCTGTTCTGTGCATTCACAGCACCAAGGATCAAGTAAGTCTGTTGATGGCTATGGCTACAGCAGATGTAAGGCTCTATTTCTTCAGAAGTGCAAGTATTCAGTGAAAAATCCCAGTGCCTATTATGGCTCACTGACATTCCCAGGAGACCATGGGAGACTATTTCATGTAAAACAAACCACTGCATGATTCATTTCATCGTTTCATTTCAAGTAGAGGTAAAGGTGCATTCTGATTTCTCAGAAAACCATGCCCTGAAGTTCACGTAGTGACACAGTAATAAAACCACTTTGTTTTGTTTCTGTCAAGTTTTGTCTTTGTGTTGGGTTTTTTTTTTGCCATTTAAATCTTGTGTGGTTTGCACTGCAGGCAGCAGAGCTAGGGTAGTACATCATGTAAAATCACACGGAGTTGCTTGTGATATCCGGACACACCTCAATGGGTACAACACACCCTGTTAGGAAAAGGAAGTATTGTATGACAAATTATATATCTATATCACTATATACATGCATGAACAGGTAGAATGGTGGGATTCATCTGACGCTTTTTTAAAGAGCAGCTGTTTGGAGAAACATTTTTTTTTTCCCTTTAATGGCAGCAAAATGAATACTGAGAGGGAAAAAAACAACAAACAAAATAAGAAATATTTAATAATATTCTTGAGCTGGAGAGTTAACCAAGAGATAGGAGTGTACTATGTTTTTCACCATGTGAAGGACCATGTGGAATGGATGTAAAATAGACTGGAAAAAAGAACAATAATCTGGTTTAAGTCAGTCATTTTCCCCATGAATGTTCATCTCTGGAGTGTCATTTTGTGGTAGATTTGTTACAGAGGTATCAGTGAAATGGACCACCACATAAACAAAAGAAGAGTAGCTGTATGGTGTAACTCAGGCTTTCATTCTATTTGTGGGTGCCTTTTTTTTTAGTTGTTATCTTTTTCATGAGAAGGTTATCTTGCTACTCTTGATGAGTTATTTGTTAAGAGCCAAGAACATGCTAAGACAGGACTCAAAACCTCTGAGCCTCTGTCGCACAGTACCTGTCTCATCTAGTAAATTTGCAGTTTGGAGACAGTAGTATTTTATAACTACTTTGTGCAAGTACAGATGACTGATGCTCTAATAAGAGGGGATCTCAGGACCCTGAAGTCTAGGACATTAACAAAATTTACTGCTATAAGCTTACATAGTCACTGGTAGTCTAGGGTTTCAGGTCAAATTACTGTTATCTGTCATTTTCTTACAAAAGAAAAAAGAAATCTGGCAGCAAAAGGAATTATTTTGTCCTTCTTCTTTACTGTTAACATTTCCTGTTTCTCTTCTTTTAAACTGAGAGGAGTCCTTGCTTGAAGTTGCTAAAGTTTATATCCTCATCATTGCATTGCTCTTGTTAAATTTGCTTCTAATTTCTTCCCATCTACACAAAAACCTCTCTCCCATGAGCTTCTTGATGGAACCGTCTGGGCTAACTGGTAAGGCTGGGTTCTGCTGTCTCTTGAGCTGACAGCCCACCATGAAGACAGTACAGAAGCCTAATAGCTCCCAGCAGGACAGGCGGGACCTTTCATGATGAATTGGGAAAGAATGGTAGATGGCATCTTTGTCAGTGGACTTCAGGTACTTTAGTTCAGCAGATGCCCGTGCTTATGTCCTAGCTGCACTCACACACTAACATCAGTCTTAGTCATGTGAGACTTCTATATAATGTGATTTCCAAAAAACAACAAAAAAGAAAACCCACATATGTGCTTTAGACATGAATCAAGGTTTGCTGCAGAAGTCAAGATGGACTAGGGTCCTAGGGGTGCATTTCAGCAAGCTCCAGCAAGGAAATATAAATTCATCCACAAAGCATCCTCAATGTGCAATTGAGACACAGAGAATGTCCCCAGAATACCAAAGGACTGCAAAAGAATGGGCAACACTAGTGAGGGTATTGAGTATGGTTTTGCTGTTTGGACATACACAGCAGAGACTGTTAAAGCCTGAAAACAAGCAACTCAGTTTACCTCTGTAATGAACACATATGGTTAAAAGGATTCAAAGGTCTCATTGTTGTCTTTTTGTTATTGTTTTCTTTTCTCTTTGAAAGAAAAAAAGAAAGAGAGTTTAGGGCAACTTGAGATCTTGCAGTTGAAGTCTGATCCTATCTCCTGTTAGATAAAGCAAATAAATGAACATAAACAAGGAGAGGAAAGAACGGTAAAGATAGGTTCTAAAGAAGTAGTGTTCTAAAGAACCCTAAAGAACAGGTTCTGTCTCTGGGGCTGGTTTCTGCTTCTGACATTGGTGTGGGAGAAGCAAATCCTGTGCACCAAGGTCTGACATGCTCCCTCAGTTGATCGTCTCTACAAACAGGTGCTTCCTTCATCTTTGGTCACAGGTTAGCAGCACCGGAAAGGGTGAATTTGATTCTAAGAAAACAAATAATATTAGCTGAAGGAATAAGTGAGTAGAAATACATGGCTAAAGAAAGATTGTGGAAAAGGTGATGTCCAGTGTTTAGCACAGACAACAGAGGTGTTGCAGCACCTAGTTCCCTTACTCTGTCCTTTTCCAGTCAGGATGCATTTAATGACCTGCTTGATGAAGTCAGAATAGTGTTGTGGAAGATCCCAGAAATCTGTGACACAAGAACAGCAGCATTGGTAATAAAAGTTGCTTCTTCCAACTTGATTCAGTGCCAGTAACCCACAAATATAATCCGAGGCAGGATACCAGTCTCACTTTATTATAATCAAAAGAATTTAAATAATCCCAGCTGTAAACATATTTTCCCATTTATAGAATCTTTCAATTCATTATTGTACCCACCCTTGACATTACCAGGTGCTTGGCTGACCTCTGATGACAGTTTTTTTCCTCTGAACAACCCATTTATTTGGATTGCTTTTATAAATAGTTCCTTTCCACACACCCTATAGGCTAAGTTAAAACTTCATGGCTTTAGGTACCCTAAGGCTTTATTACCAGAGCAAAAA
>VXBO01010967.1:0-12954 GCA_013400135.1 Rhinoptilus africanus | reverse complement strand
CAGAGCAAAAATTTAGCTCAGAAAGGTACATTCAGATGATCTGGTGGACAATACAGGACATCTGATCAAGCAGAGTGGCTGAAATAGTAGAGGAGTTCTTGCAGTGACACAAGGGCTGTACCCCTACTCGCACAGCTTTCTGCACCACTGTCGTATCTAAGCTCACTCATGTAAGACATGTTTGGATGGGAAGGAGGATGAGCTTTGAGAAAACCCAACATCCAGTTCCAATACTTGGGAAAGTTTTCTATGCCTCAGCCTTTGCACTAGGTGTTAAGAAAAGGGGAGGAGAAGCAGAGTTTTAAGAGAGTCAGTGAAGGTCAGATGCACAGAACGGTGGACACTTGGAGAGCTCTTTCTCTCCAGGAAAAGCAGGAGGGTTTTGCTGTTAGATCAGGGAAATTATCTCACTTTGGAGGCGAGAATTTGAGTCTTCTTCAGTCTTGTCTTGCAGACTGAGATGCTTTTATTTCTGCAAATTAGCATATGACCATTTGAGCTAAGGAGTTACAGGTGAATGAATGCTAACATTATTTGCCTCTCTCCCTTGAGTGCCACTGTCTTAGGGCTTGAGTGCACTGTATTAGGGCTGCTGTGCTTGAAAATTCATGTTAGCCTTTTAGGTGGACTGTCTGGTGACTTACATGTTGGATTTCTGACAGCATTATTACCAAGTAGGTTGGTACTAGAATAAGGATTAAATATAGCAAGACTGATTTCGGATCCAATAAGAAAAAGAAAGGAACAAGAAGTCAAAGCATCACATATTCAAAAAAGAGGAAGAAAATGGGCAGAAAAATCTGTATACAACCTGTAATGGGGCTTTGTAAATGAGGAATGTGAATGTAAGTATAGAAATAAATAGTATGTCAGATGCCAGTAGACGTTGTTCTTGAATACATAGTTAAGCCATGTCGGACCAAAATCAACTTTTTGTTACGCACTAAAATGGATTTTTGTGCATAGATGTTTACAAGCATCTTTTAAGAAGTGGCTATATTCGACTTTTGTAAAGTAAGGAGTGAGATGAATTGTGACAGTTAGCATTCTCAAGGAAAAAAGAGAGCTTAGAATGATGCTGAATAGGCAACCCTGATTTTTATTTAACCTATCTTTACAAATGCATGAGTCCTACTGAAACAAGAAGGAAGCTAAGCTGAATTTGAAACTAGCATATGGTTCATTGTTTGCCCATCCAAATGAAGTTGGAGTGGAGCTTCAACTTGTCAGATTATGTTATAGAGGACATCCAAGATTCTATTATATTCTTATTAGCTGTCCAGAACTTAATGAGCTCAATAGAGATAGATTGCTTAATAAGGCCCCTCAAAGTGTATTTTTTCTGTCAGGAGATGGGGAAGTAATTTGACCGATCTTGCTGTCCAGGAGTTCAATATTTTAATCACCCAGATGTATGAAAAAAAGCCTTTCTCAAAAACATCTACAGGACTCAGATTTTTCTCAGTTATATCATTTATATACTTTCAGTAATTACACTCCATTTACTGGGTCATGGGAACTGACATTTAACTTTGAAGTGAAATGAATAACAATGAATTCACCTCTAATAGTTTCCTGGTTACTCTGACCTTGCAAAATTACATTGCAATTTATTTTTTGTTATATGAATTTACCTATTGTCTTACGAAATACCTACTTTGGGCAGAACACAAAATAAAAATCAGATAGAAATTACTAAAGTGTTCTACAGAGATCACTAATACGACCTTTGTAAACCGCTTATACTCTGGTCAGGAGTGATTCAGTCTATCAACATATAAAATGGAAGACTATGTACGTGAATTCACTGTGTGGGCCTTGAAATTTGGCAAACCAACCAAATTTCCCTTTGTGGACAAATCCATATGGATCATGGTTCAGAGTGAATTATGACATCAGCAAGTTGCATCCAAAGTTGTGTGCACATTTCTTCTTCTATGACAGAAAACACAGAGACTTTCCTGGCATCAAAGGCACTCTGGTTACTAAAAATCAGTAAAAAAAATCAACCGTCAAAAACCTAACCACAAAAATGTCATTCTGAATCACTTTTAAGACAATACTCTCTACAATAATAAACTATTGGGTGGCTAATTTGCAGTATTTTTAATTATTTTGCTATTGCCAGTGAAAAGCACAATAGTCTGATAAAAACTTGTCCTTGGAACATTATTCATTATTGCACCAATTTTTGTATAGTTATCTTTTGTTTTAATGATGACAGAGTAAAGCAACTACTGTGTGTATAGAGAGATTAAATTTAGCCTTAAATTCGCCTTAAATTCACTATGTGAAACTGAAATTTTCCTTGGATTTAGATTTAATATGTTGATATTAATGCCATTTAAATCTCCCAAATTACAGTAATATCATAAAGCCGTTAATTTTCTGAAATGAAAACTTTTCATGGATAGATGCTGCTTACATCCTAGAAGGTTAACTTGAGACTACAACCAAAGCCAATGGCTTTCATCTTCTCTAAGTAGCTCCTTTCTCAGGAGCTACATCACTTTTATTATAATTTCAAAAGTTGTGGTTGTTCTGGGTTTTGGGTTTTTTTTTTTGGTTTTTTTTGTTTTTTTTTACTCTGAGGTGAATTCTTTTTGCTAGGACACTGACTCATGACACTGTTACAACTTAAAAAAAGAAATCGTGTAGAAAACAAGAATAATCCAATATCTATCCTTTCTAATCTATGCTAGAAAGTTAAAAACTGTCTGCCAATCAAACAGGTCAAGACTAGAAGGCTATTCTGCTTTTCAAACTCTTGATTTTATGGCTTTTGTTTTTTTCTATTACCCAGCAATGACCACGGTTGCTGTATCATACAGCATACAAAATCAGGCCCCCCAAGGTACTCCACCGTGGCAGTGCTTAGGGCTAACCAATGCATCTTTGGAAAAAAGCATAATATTTCACTATGCACTTGTGATAATTATCCACTGGAACAAAGTCCTTATGTGTCATCTAAAAGACCCTAAGGATAGAAGTGATAAGGTGTCCAGCAGATGACTGTCAAAACTCAAGGTTCAATTGCTTCTTGTCAGAGTCTAATTTTCTCTTACATTATGTGTTATACTATCTAATCAAGCACTAATGGCAGAGAAAGTGCTACCCCCACACACTTAAAGAGCTTTGTGTCCTCTCTAGCCTCTCACAGGAGAGCTTTCAAGCCATATTTCACATGCATTTGCTATTTCCCCAAACCATTTATCTTCTATCAGATTAAATCTTTTGATTTTTGACCACTGAGATGAAAGATTGACTGTGTTACCAAGTTTGTTTTACTTTTTTTTTTAATTTTTGTTGGTTTTTTTTTTTTCCTGAAACAGCTATTACTGACAGTAGCAAGAGAAATGTTTTTATTGGAGGTTTTAGAGCTAAAATATTTTGCCTGGCAACACAACAACAAGAGGATCCCCAAGTGGGATTAATGCTTCATTCTGCTATGTATTTTACAAACATAGTAAGAGACAGTTCTTGCACCAAAGAGTTTCCAATCAAAAAACCCCCGAAACAAAACAAAAAACCAAACCCAAGACAAAGATTGAAATGAAAGCAAGGTTCTCTAATTTTAACAAGAGGGAGATTTGTGGCAGAAGAGTCAAAGATTCACTGAAATTTTTGTAAAGATAAAACTTCCGGTAATGAATAATACAGATCTGGGTGGTAAAATGTTAGCTTTTGATTGTAAAAATACTGACATAGAACCTTGGTACCAAAAAAATTAAGAATGAGTTTTCAAGGTAGAAGTAATAACTCATATGAATAATTGTAATTATTACACATTTAATAATTATTTGGATGTGTTAGAAATTGACTTAGAAGGCAATCTTTGGATGTCTTAGAAGAGCAATAAGGACAACTTGACATTCTTCTTTTTTTTTAATATATTCTTTTTCAGACATGTGAGATATAACCTATGGAGGAGGATTCAGTCTGATTTGGATAGGGATGTAGGAAATAATAAATGTCAAAAAAGAGAGAAAAAATGAAGGAGGTCATGATAGCAAATGGAAAAGAAATTACATATGATAAGGTAAGAAAATAACTTTTTATATCCAGTTCTTTTTTTTTTTTTTTTCTTATCAAAAATGTGTCTGGAGAGGATGGAAAATATTACAAGTGATTTAGAAAATGTTATTCGTTTAGTCTGTAAAAGAGAACATTAATGAATTGTCAATTCCTCAATTAAAAAAAAAATCTCATTTTTATAAAGAGGAAAATATTTCTGTATTTTCAAAGGCTCAAGGAACAGAAAAAATTCTGTTTAATGTACAACAATTATGGTCAAGCATTGGATTAGACTGCATGAGACTGATACAGAATCTGTGTTGAGATTTTTTTAAAGAAAAATTTAAGCAAACATCTGTATGGATCATTACAGTATTATTGGCACTGTCTGAAAAAAGTTACTGACTTTAGTATTTGCAGCTCTCTGATTGTATTTCTTTGCCAGACAAATGAACTTTGGGAAGAAAGGAAAAACTGAGGGCAGTGGTAACAGGAAGGCTAATACAAAGTGTTGGGCATAATCGGATATCCCAGGATAAATGCCGAGTTCTACAGATGATATGAGGTTTTCATGCAGGAAACATTCTTGTTTGCTTTTTCTATAATAGTTTCCTAAGTGACTATGAAAATTAAAGACAAAGGGCTTGCTTGAGACTGCTGTTTGATCTTCAGTTCTTAACTGAATACATAGTATGATATGTCCAGAGTTAAATCTGTTTCACCATCATTTGCTTCACTTTTCTGTAAGCCTGACCAATGTAGATGTAGGACTGTCGTGATGCATTGGGTTTGCGTGGCAAGGTTTTGGTAGCAGTGGGGCTACAGAGGTTGCTTCTGTGAGAAGCTGCTAGAAGCTTCCCTCATGTCCTATCAAGCCAATGCCAGCCGGCTCCAAGATGGATCTGCCACTGGCCAAGGTCAAGTCCATCAGCAACTGTGGTAGCACCTCTGGGATAACGTAGTTAAGAAGGGGAAAAACTACCGTGCAGCAATAGCTAGAAGAGAGAAGTGAGATTATGTGAGAGAAACAACTCTGCAGACAGCAAGGTCAGTGAAGAAGGAGATGATGCTCCAGGTGCTAGAGCAGAGATCCCCCTGCAGCCCATGGTGAAGACCATGGTGAGGCAGGCTCTGCCCCTGCAGCCCATGGAGGTTAATGTTGGAGCAGATAACCACCTACAGCACATGGAGGACCCCACATCAGAGCAGGTGGATGCCTGAAGGAGGCTGTCACCCTGTGGGAAGCCCACGCTAGAGCAGGCTCCTGGCAGGACCTGTGGAGTCAGAAGAGGCCACACTGGAGCACGTTTGCTGGCAGGACTTGTGACTCTGTGGTGGATCCATGCTGGAGCAGTCTGTTCCTGAAGGACTGCACCCTGTGGAAGGGACATAATGCTGGAGCAGTTTGTGAGGAACTGTAGCCCGTGGGAAGGACTCACATTGGAGAGGTTCATGGAGGACTGTCTCCTGTGGGTGGGACTCTACACTGGAGATGAGGAAAACAGTGAGGAGTGGCAGAGACACTGTATGATGAACTGACCTCAACCCCCACCCCCTGTCCTCCAGTCCTGCTTGGGGAAAGGAGGTAGAGAAATTGCAAATGAACTTGAGCCCAGGAAGAAAGGAGGAGTGGGGGGAAAAATGTTTTAAGATTTGGTTTTATTTGTCATTATACTACTCTGACTTTTGATTGGCAACAAATTAATTTCCCCAAATCAAGTCTGTTTTGCCCATGACAGTAACTGGTGCATATTTCCTTGTACTTATTATCTCAACCCACAAGCCTTTAATCATATTTTTCTACCTCTGTCTGGCTGAGGAGGCTGAGTGATAGAGTGGTTTGGTGGGCACCTGGTGTCCAGCCAGGGCCAATCCACCACACATAGACAAAGTTCCCTTAAGTAGTAAAGAATTTTCCTTCCAACAGAGAAGTTAGAGCTCAGCTCTAAAACTGACCGACCCTTTGCAGAGCTCAGAAGAGGTGTCTTCAACAGACTATATCTCTGATTAGTTAGCATGAGTCATAAGTAAAGGGACTAAAAGTTTAGTCTTTGTGGAGAAGATCATGTAGATGAGGGAATTTTCAAATGAAAGTCTGACTATTTTGAAGTCTGCAAGTATATTCTAACAAGCTTTAAAAAAAAAAAAAATCAGTGTTAGACCAATGGTAATGAAATGCTTCTAGTAGTTCTACAAAGTTGTCTCAGTTCTAAAACTTGAGACAGTTTGGGGTTGTGCAGTGATCCGTTTTGGAATTCTGAAAAGACAGGGCTGCATTCATTCCCAAGCGGGTTGTCAGAAAGGCCTCAAACAAAGTTTTCATTGCGCTGAGGCAACGGCGATCTTAGCCTTACTGTATTTTTCTGACTAATGCGGCTCCCATAGAGATCTCAAGGTACAGAAAAGACGTGGAAATAATTGGTAGGTTTTAAGGAAAAAACATATTCCACCACACTGCACCTCCAGAGAAAGAGTGTTGTCTGCAGAGTTTAGTAGTCGGCTGACACTATTTATGTTTCATCTGAATTGAGTCAGAAAAGACCAGTTAACATAAAAGAACGTATGTCTGATAATCATATGTCCAGTTTGAAAACCCTTTTATCTGGCTCTGTGGATTCCTGTATCTGTATGCTGTCGAGGAGATAGTTAGAATTTTGATTACAGACAAAAGCACCTACAGAAAGTGCTGTATGCAAATGCTGGAGAGCATGGGTCAAAGTTTTATGCTTCCTGGGACTGCCTAGCATATTAACAGGTCTAGGGAAAAAATGACTGTGGTTAAAAATTAATAGCACACTGACAAGTATGATTTAAACCTATCCAAATCTAAATCAGTCAGCCCTAGTAAAATCTTCAAATCCTTAAGAGGTAACCCATAGCCAGTGGTGTCAAAAAGTGCTGTGAGGATTGAGAAATTAATCTGCATTTCTTTCACATAGCAGTTTTGTTCTTGTGCGAAAAGTAAGTGAGGGATTTTGCTGCCCTTGTGTCTTTTATTTAACCTCCATTAGCGCTGCATGTAGTAAAACGCTACTGTGTTAAATAAACATTACTTCTTTGAAAAACAAATTAGATGATAGCAAATAATATGTTAAGAGCTTACTGAATTCTTCCTCCCTATTTAGTTGAGATACATCTCCTTTTTCCTCTGTCAGGCATTTGTTGCTTTGCACTTCCTTATGTCCATCAGAAAGCTGGATAAATTATTTTCAGACACTGGACTAACTATAAATTTATTGCTTCCTCTAACTGGCATTTATGGTATAGCTACATCATCTAAATACCATACTACTTACTAAGTAGGTGACAGAAACTTCCATAATTGGAGAACAGCAAAGGAGTTATGGTTATTTACAGAGAAAATGCTTGGAAGTTTTGGAAATATTTCCCCTACTCTGCTGCTGTCCAAATGTTAATCAGTCATCTGACCTTATGTAATACAGCAAACCAATCTTGATTCAATTATTAATGAAAGTGCTTTCTGAAACTACTTGGCCATGTCTGTATATTAAAAAAAAAAACAAAAAACATTGATGGCATGGTGCAATACAAAGATTGGACTGATAAATCAGGCCATGGAATGAATGGAAACATCCATATCTGACTCTGGATCCAAAATGTCATCTATTTTGTTATTTTCCTCACTTAACACCATATGTGTTAAGTGCTTTGCTTTCAAGAAGGACAGATGAAGATCCTCTCCTATGAAGATAGAATAAGGGAATTAGGTCTCTTCAGCCTGGAAAAGAGGCGTTAGAGGGGGGACCTAATCAACACTTATAAATACTTGAAGGGTGGGTGTCAGGAGGATGGGGCCAGGCTCTTTTCGGTGGTGCCCAGTGACAGGACAAGAGGGAATGGGCACAAACTTGAGTATAGGAAGTTCCACCTAAACATGAAGAGGAACTTCTTTCCCTTGAGGGTGTCAGAGCCCTGGCACAGGCTGCCCAGGGAGGTGGTGGAGTCTCCGTCTCTGGAGACATTCAAAACCCGCCTGGATGGGTTCCTGTGCCCCCTGCTCTAAGGTGGCCCTGCTCTGGCAGGGGGTTGGACTAGATGATCTACTAAGGTCCCTTCCAACCCTATGATTCTGTGATTCTGTGATCCTGTTTAAAGGAGATCACATCTAGGAAAGTCTAGTAAAAAAAAAAGAATAATAAGAAAAGAAGTAACAGTAGATGATTCATACATATATCAGCTGGACACTTTACTGCAGAAATGGTTTTTTTTAACAGAAGTTTCAATGTGCAATGGGGAGGCGTGCTTACTGGTAACTTGAAACTACTTCAGTCTCTTTATCAGTTCATGTCACAGGCTGATTTATGGTGACATGGGTTGGGCCAGACTTGCCACTGAAACAAATAATAGATGCTCTCCCCCACCTCTCCGGGAAGGGAGATGAGGAAGAGAGGGAAAGAGACATGAGTTTAGAAAAATCTGAACTACTTTAATGAAATATTAATAAGGAAATAAAAAGGAAACCATGAAATATATACAATATGTACAAAACTATATCAAGTTCCCAGAAGGAAGATCATGTCACTAGCAGGCACTGGAAAAGTCCCAGGCTGGGCTCAGCAATGGATGGGAACTGAATTCCAGACCTGGATTCAGGAACACACGAATCGTGATCCAAGGCAGATGAACAGACAAGTCCACCCTGGATGCTGGCCATTGAAGAGAGAGGGCTGACCCTTTGATCCCTGGGCTTTTATACTGAGCACTGGGCAGATGGGATGGAATACCCTGTTGGTCAGTTTTGGGCCACCTGCCCTGTCCGCTCCTCCCCATAGGTGTGTCCCTTCTATGTTTTTCCACTTCTGACCCTCCATCAGGTCAAATAACAAAGTTAGCTGACCTTGGTTGTTACAGCAGTAAGTGTAAGCAAGAGCATCTCTGTGTACCTTTCCTTGGTATAAATTAGAAACAATCAGGTCTTATCAGCCTCTGGAAGAAGAAAAAGTCTGAAAAATATAGTGTTAATTTCAGAGAGTTCAGTTAGTTAGAAGAGTCTTAAAGAAAAAGTAAAGTTACTGAAGAGAAATTTGGTTCTGTTTTACCTAAAACGAGGACATGTGGTAATCTTAACCTGTACTCATAGCCCATTCCCAATTGCTATGTTATTCAGCAGTCACAAACTGGGAATCACTGGCTCCTGTCTGAGCCTCATACAGGTGTATTTCAGTTCTGCCCTGGCTTGGACATGTCTTGCAGCTTCATACATATCTACATTAGAGATTTGCTTCAGAGCAGTACCCCACCTACCTCCATTTTCTCTGCTTTGTTTTGATTAGCAAAGTGATTTGGTACATAGGAAGCAGACTTCTGTCAGAAGCAACTAAATGACAAATTCCTCTCCACATGGGGAATTATTTTTTTTATCCTCTAAAGGAGACTGGGGGATAAGAAATTATGACTAATCACCGAGAAAGCTTTGAAATATCCAGGATATTTAGTCCATATTTAGAGGATGTTTAATCCAAGGGACCAGAGTAAATCTATCTAATGTACACCCTCGAATCACTGAATTATTTCCTAACATAAGCATGTGCTTTCTGTGTCTTATACAGCTTCACGTGGCTTTATTGTTCTTGTTCACCTAATGCATAAATTAAATTAGTAGTGTTTAATGAAGACAGAAAGATAGCAAAGATATACAATTTACTGATGTAAAGTGCTTTGAGAACTTTGGACATTAGTCCTGTAAAATGGCAAATCATTACCACATGAAACAAATGCCTTATTTTCTTGAAATCTAATGAGGTAAATAACTTAAATGTTTTAACATTAAGTATTCAAAAGCACTTCGTATTGCTTAATAAAGAAAACAATAACAAGAAGGAAAGAAGGAGATCAAGTAAGCAACTGCAATGCCTAAGGCAATTCCAGGGTTAGGCAAAGAACTAGTGTGCAATGAAATCTCATTATAAAAAGAAATAATATTTGCATTTTTACTGTTTCTTTTGTTAAGTGTTATATTTGAAAGGAAGTGAATCTATCAGTATTAGATAGCTAATTTAGAAATTTAATTAAATTGTTTTCTCTTTCCTTTTCAGTTCACCCATTTTTTATTGGATTTTATAATAGCATAAGCATATATGAAAAAGGAGTAAATATGGGTAATTTTATGCACAACTATTTTTAAAATACAGTAACAAAGTCGAGGATAAGCTAAAAAGTACTCATATACTATTAGTGTCAAGGTATAGGCCACAAATTAGGAACAGTCAGAGGATTGATGTTAGCAAACAAAAGAAACCTCTTTAACATTATAGATACTAAAGATAGACAGACAGACAGATAGACAGATAGATAGAGTGTGTGTACATCTATATATATATATATATGTGGTTACCAAAGAAACTGAAGTGCAGGTTGGCTTCTTGCTCCCTACCCTGAAATTTATAGTGAGCACAGCATTAATGTGTATTACAGATCTTCCCCCCCACCCACCGCAGATAAACACAAAAGAGACACTGAACTAGCAACCTGTGGGTTTAGCTTGACCTGAAGAACAAGTATATAGGCTGCTGTCAGAGAAAAGTGTGTCACATGTACAGTAGAGCATCTACAATTACCTGATCTGGGTGATCTCATGAAAGCTCCGAAGCCACAGATGAGACTCTATTTGGCATTTCTGTTTTTACAGCCAGTGAAAATTCTTATAAGTTTCCACAGACTGGATAAAAAACATTATTTAAGTGTACAGCCGACCTTTAGATATTATATGGAAACAGAGTGGAGGCTGAGAAAGAACCAGCTAAAACATTAATCCAGAGGAAACCTAAAGATGGGGACTGGCTTTAAGCCAGAGCCTTGCATTCATCACTTTTATATAGTTATCTGACTTCCAGTACAGGACAATTATTTTCACTGGAAATCAATATCTACCACATTCAGAAAAACACTGAAGTTTTATGGCAGAAAATGCAGTTTTCTTTTTCAGTTCTTCTACAGCTTGGCCCAAACAAATGCTCTAAAATATGTAAGTCAGGATACTTCTTTGTAGTCCAGCAGCTATTTACATTTGTCATCTAAGGCATAAACAAGAGCAAAAAATTTAAAGAGCACATTGACTCCTAAAGATATTCAACTTAGATAATGTTATCTTATAATATCAAAACCAAGAGTTTAAAAATCCTCAACACTTAATTCCATACCTATGAATTTCACTTTGCTGTTAAACTGTAATAAGGCTACGGACTTACTGTAGGTCTTTTTTTGCCAAATCCTGTATTTTTTCCAGGAAGTATATAGCCTTAGAGGAAAACAAAAGTAACATCTTTCAGAAAGTTAGAACTTCCCGAAGGCTACTTAGAAGAGTAAATTCTTCCAGATTGGCACAAAGACTTGCAGAGTTAAAGGTCAAAAGTATTTCCTTACCCAGTGTTTTCCCCAATAGTTATAGTGGCAAAAGAATTCCTTTCATTTTGTAAAGGGTTTGCTTAGTTGATCCAAATAACCTACTCACAGTATCCCAAGGGAGAACACTAATTATATAGAGATGTAAATATGTTGTTTCAACAAATAGCAACAGAACAAGACTCCTATCACCCACATAAAACTCTAAATAGAATTCAGCATGTTCTCCCTTTCCCTGTAATCAGATGATGTTTAACTGTTTTAGTTGCTCAAGGTCTTTCCAATTTTTTAGTGTCATTTCCATATAATTGAAAATATTTTGTCATTCATTCAAGTCTTAACTTCCCTGAAGCAGAGATATTTTACATTAAGGATTTTGCATGGCTACCTTCATAACTAATTCTCCTGGGTATCCTATGGCTTAAAGTTTATTTTTTAATTTAATTCAGTAATATGACTGAGACTAGGAACAATTTAGAGAAGGAACACTAGAGGCACATACATCAGATAAACATAGGTACGCACAAATTTGTATGTTCTCCTATGTGTTCAAAAGCAATTCAGTTTTGTCCTTTAACATTGAAAAACAGGTATTAAACTAAAGCTACTTAGTGTCTTAAGAAGTACATTTTTAACATTTCCTGGATGGAATGCCTTTAGGACAAAGTTCTCATGTTTTGACAGGCTCCTTGTAAAAATATAGTTACATTTTACCAATTGTTTTTTTCAGACTTACTGAAGTTGTGAACCAGCTGCTTTCAGATCGATGTCTTCCCACTGTAACCTTTGGCATATACCGTTGTTTCCATAGAGGTGTTATTGCCTTTGAAGTCCCTTCCTTTTCAACCTCTGATACATCAGTCTATGAAAGAAAAGTACTTGCCACTCTTGGCATTGTCTCTCAGGACTGAGACATGGGAAAAGGAGGTGTGGTGACAAATACTCTTCAGCTGGACCTGATGGAAGGGATATGTTATGTGGAGGAGGGAAGGCCTGAAGTGGGTACAGGGAATGTGTGATTGGCAAGCCTAGGGTAGGGGTAAACGTGGGCCGGGAGAGAAATGTTGGTGAATTCACTGAAATTGGAGTAGAAGGAAATTCCACAGTGAATGGAGTTAATATAAATCCTTTCTTGCCTTCTCCCTTCGGGATAATTAGACAGCCTTTAATTCACCTATTCAAATTCCTACACACAGAGTGATCACAGAATCACAGAATCATAGGGTTGGAAGGGACCTCTGGAGATCATCTAGTCCAACCCCCCTGCCAGAGCAGGGCCACCTTAGAGCAGGTCACCCAGGAACGTGTCCAGGTGGGTTTGGAATATCTCCAGAGACGGAGACTCCACCCCCTCCCTGGGCAGCCTGTGCCAGGGCTCTGCCACCCTCAAGGGAAAGAAGTTCCTCCTCAGGTTTAGGTGGAACTTCCCATGCTCAAGTTTGTGCCCATTCCCTCTTGTCCTGTCACTGGGCACTACCGAAAAGAGTCTGGCCCTGTCCTTCTGACACCCACCCTTTAAGTATTTATAAGCATTGATAAGGCCACCTTTTATCCTTCTTTTTCCCAGACTAAAAAGAC
>VXBO01010966.1:359310-432239 GCA_013400135.1 Rhinoptilus africanus | reverse complement strand
CCTTCCTGTTAACTTCAAAGTCTACACTACAAGGACCTTAGGAAAAAAGCAGATGCGCATCGCAGACGTACCTCATACTCGCAGAGCACTCTGGATCCTTTCCATCTGTCCTGCACTCTCATGGCACAACAAAAGGGCGACCACGGAGAAACGCTGTCAGTTGACATTCTGCCGAGAGAGGAAAAAACCTTTAGCACAAAGCTGACTAGGAATCTAAGTCTCCCTTCTTTCTTGGGGACTTGCGAAGACTACAGCCGAGTGGAAGAAAAAGCATTAGGCACCATCTCTGGCAGAGTTGTTGATACGGCCCACTAGACCTTAGCATTTTTTTGACTCACTGCCAGCTTTAGTTCCACAAGAGCCACTTTCCCTGGTATAGGCAGATGACAGGAACAGACGCCTACGTACATTTTCTCGAGCCTTCACAGAGCCAAGGTTTCCTCACCCTATATGTCCCAAGTTGAATATTTCTCTTAAAGGGTACAGCAACTCTCCTGTCCTTCTAAACTGCCTCCTTCCAACAAAGCAGCTATTTTTTCCAGGCTGCTTCTCCAAACAGCCAAGATCTTTTCAAACTGCCCTTGTGCCACCAAACCCGCGCAGAGTCCTTCCCAGCTTTTGACTGCCCTTGGCTTTACCAGGCACACACTCTATTCCCTCTCCCAACAGCAGAAGTACGGCACACTCTCAGACCAGAGCGCAACCCTGCGGGTGCCTGCGCATGCCCAGATGGTTTGACAAGGAGCCCCCGAGCGTCCCCACCAGTGCAGGCTGCATGCCCAAGCTCAGCTTCACCCACACCCATCTCAGAGGATGCGCAACTTGCTATTCGATTCCTGTGATGGTGGCTCTTCCTTCAGAATTTCTACTTGTAGCCAAGATTTTCACTACTGGTTCAAGCATTTACCTTCCTGGAATTACCAGCACTTTTACACATCCAAGTCACTTAACTGCTCTTCTAAAATTATCCAACTGGAAGTTACAGCTGGGAAAGAGGAGGCAAAAAGACATGGAGAGCTCAGGCAGCAGCNTTCAAGCATTTACCTTCCTGGAATTACCAGCACTTTTACACATCCAAGTCACTTAACTGCTCTTCTAAAATTATCCAACTGGAAGTTACAGCTGGGAAAGAGGAGGCAAAAAGACATGGAGAGCTCAGGCAGCAGCAGAGCTCTGCAGGCTGCCACCTGCAGTCAATATTGCACTCTGTTTTTGAAAGCCCCCCCCTCCCCTCCCACACACACAAAAACCCCCACAAAATAAAAAAAACAAAAACCCCAGGACCTTGTATCTTTCCCTGTCTCAGCAGATTGTCTTGTCAGAGCATGTAGTGCAGAACACCTCTATCCTGAGGACATTTGCACGCAAGGAATGTGTGTCCAGAAATGGTCCAGATCTCCAAGAGTTGTGTCATTTTGGGGGGTCCTTAAGTCTACACTTCAGTCCTACGGAGGACGAGTCCTTTTCTGGAGGGACAAACTTTTGGTACTTAGAAGACCTAGACGGAAGGTTCCACAGAATAGAATGTGCATTGAGCCACAGAAAAAAACGCCATCACCAGTCTGATAAAAAGAAAAAAACAAAAATCAAGCGATGCATCTGCTTCCATCACGTTTCACTCATTACATTTCTACCAGCGTCTAGTTGCTCAAAAATTAACTGTACCAACACCACATCCTAATAACAATTTAGTTACGCATCGAAAAAGGCTGGCTGTTTCCACTTTGCCCATGAAATCAGTATGAACAAACAAAAGAGAAGCACCTGACCCGAAAGAAGGTAACAGGCAACTCCTCATTTACCCAAGGTGAAAGCTTGGAGCTCTTTTACCCTAGAGGAAAACATTCCAAATTACCAAGGCATCTGAGTCAGTCTCAAGAAAGAAGTACTCTCTGTGCCTTCTCTAAAACTGCAACTCCTCATCAGCTTTCCTGCACTGGCAGCACAGCTGACTTTTCTGCAGGTTTGACGGGGACTATCTGTAGCGTCCCCAAACTCGCCAATGGGTCTCCCCGCTCCCCCGGCCCCACATATGCCATTACCTAAGCCGCAAGTGGAATCAGACGTGCAGGATTCTTTTCCCGGGACACAGAAGGTGGTCCTGGGAAAAGAGGTGGTGAAAAATCAGCCTGTGTCTCACACCCAGCCAACGAGGACTCCCTCCCAACCTCTGCCCCCGGGAGCAGGGCTGCCATGCACCTGCCACACAGAGAGAGGGATCTGGTATGGATTTCATCTGGGCCTGCTTCCTCAAGNACCCCGCCGCCCCCCGCTCACCTCGACGCGCTCCAGATGCCTCACTACGTGCTCGCGGCGGCCCCGAGGACCCGACCCGGCCGACGACCCGCCCGCCGCATCCCGCTTTCCCCCCGGGGCGCCCCGCGTACGCTTCCACCCGGACGCCATTTTCCCCAGGCCCCCTCCGCTTCCGTAACGCCTCGGGCCGCCGCCGATGGCCCGCCCACACCGCGCGTCCATTGGCCATCGCCCACGCCGCTCCTAGGCAGCTCAGCTCCACTGGCCCTTCGCCGCGTCACTCCCCACCACACCACGCCCNCCAGCCACACGAGCCTGGTTGCCAACCCCGGGAGCAGAACTGGTCTGCGAGCTGGGCCCCAAACTGGCTCCCTCTCTCCACTTCCTCATCCCCTCTGCAATCCCCCTGGGGGATCCCGAGGGGTGGGGGAATGTCAGCCGCCCCACGGCCCGGCACCCCCAGANCGATCCGATCCGACCAATCGAAGCTCGGCGAGCCGTCCCGACCAATGGGAGCGCGACGTCCGCACTGTGATTGGCTCATTCTCCTGCTNGGCCCCCACCGGCACTTTTGGGGATCCCTAGGGAACTACCGAGGGCTCGGCCCCGCGGCTCTGCTGGGCGGCATCAGCTCGGCCCTGCCGCCGCTCAATTACGGCCCTGCCGGGTTTCATTGCGCCGGNGGCCGGGGCCGTTGCCATGGCGACAGGGCTCTGCGGCAGAGATGTCTGCTTTTTAGGTGTCAGCACAAAATGAGTCAGCTTTGTTATTGACAACAATTCAAATGAACAATATTTATTTAACAAATTGATAAAGTAATTTATACAACTTCTAAAGTGAATTTTAACAAAGAAACCTGTTGCTTAGAATTTATGACACAAGTGGAAACAGCATAAGAATAAACTCAACAATACTATTTAAGCAATTACCATGGACAAAGGTATCTATAAGTCCTGTAATTGACAACGCTGTCAGAAAAATCAACAACTTACTAAAACCAGATAAATATTTCAATTATGAAAATGGACACAAACCAATAACTATGAATCTTTTTTAAATACTCAAATAACAGCATTACAATGGAAGGAGGACAAAGCCAAGGAGTAATTTTGATACACTCAGATACGCTGACTTCTCAATGATTGCATACACAACAAAACTGAATGAGGTTTGCTACCAAAGTGGTAATTCCTGTTCATGTATTTAATTGAGCTGATTGATTAGGGTCTTGATGAGGCCCTTTAGTGTAGAGTGGTCTACATTTTCTGAAATTGGGTAATATACTCCTGTAAGACAGCAAGTATCTATCTGACGCCCATCTGATAGCCATGTACATGGAGATACCTAAGACATTGCATGACAGTTAAAG
The DNA here is from genome assembly GCA_013400135.1 of Rhinoptilus africanus. NCBI lineage: Eukaryota > Metazoa > Chordata > Aves > Charadriiformes > Glareolidae > Rhinoptilus > Rhinoptilus africanus. Next base: position 428,614 of record VXBO01010966.1, on the reverse strand, counting down.
CTCTTAAACACTCCATTGGTTTGGGTCACTAACAGCAGAACAGTTGCCAAATTTAAAAAGTTATCCTAGTAAAACAGGCATGTAGACATGTTATCAAAGTGTAAGTTAAAGCTGTTAATTTATTATATTAACTGGAAAACCCCTAATTTTTCATTCTTAAAAGACTTTTCAGAGTAACGGAAGTTAAAGTTTCCAGTGTTTAGATCTCAAACTGCAGCTAATCTGCAATGCACAGCACACAGCACAATCTACAACCCCTGAGCAAATCAGCATAACTAACAAATGTAGCTTGCTCAATGTGCAAACCCAAACAATTTCATTCTGTCCGAGTTCTGTATTATACTGATGAAGTTAAACACAGATGTTCATCTTGAAATTAGGATAAGGGTTTGGCATTTTAATTAAAATTATTTACTTGTTACATGACCTGATATTATTAAAACTGGATAGCAGTGCTAGTGCTTATTTATAATGAAATGTGATGTAAGAATATAAGTATTAAATATGAGTATTTTAAAGTATCTAAGATTTTATGAACAGGCTTCCAAGTCCTAATTATGTAACAAAAAGTTGAGTGAATAGTGCATAAATGTGAATTATGATAATTGTAATCTAATTGTAAACTAATAATAAAAATCAAAAATACTGTAATTACTCTAACTGTATTATTGATTAAGCAGTAAAGTCAGTAGTTCTTATAACCTAAAAAAAGTTAAAGAATTGTATTTGACAGCTAAAATTTATCTGATTCTTAAATGTGCTATAAACACAAAGTGTAATCCAAGTGTGCTTTATTGAAGGCCTAATTAAGATCAAAGTCATGGGTATGTTTTGGACCCAGTGCTAAATGTATGACCACAACTTGACACGGAAACACTTGCAAGGAGGCTATTTAAAGGGGAAGGAAGGGGGATGGAAACACCTTCCACCTGCACCCAAAAACCAGCCAGCCTAAGGTGACAGAAAGTTATGCATTCCCAGAAAGGGGTGGTCTGGCACACCTCTCTGACACCAGCACACACTGCTGCTTTTTCATTTTTGTCAGCTCTAACGATCATGCAGCTCCATGTCTGTCCAGCTAATTGATCTGACCAAAACCAAGACAAAAGATTAGTTTCTAATTAGATCTGCATGCTGATCCAGCTCATTCTACAGCCATATGGTTGCTACAGCTGACACAAGAGGGAAGAAAGAAAATTATGCCCGGGACATGGGGAAAAAGACAGGACAGGCAGCACGATCCAGCTGTGAAACCATACCCCAAAGCTTGCAGGAACATAATACTCTAACAAGCCAAAAGGATCTGCTTCTGCAACAATTTTCCATGCTGAAGTGAAAACTAAAGAAACTCTCCTGAAGATAATGACATTATACCTATTTAAAACCACTGGGAAAATAGAATTGAGCTAATAACATCAAATAATAACTAGGAAAATGGGGCATAAAACCTTCTGCTTTTTTAGCACAACACTGTATTTTAGCATCGTGAATTCTATTAGAAATGAGTGTGTTTGCAGAAAGGAGATTTTGTAAATGTTCCTTGCATTAAAGAAGTCATTACCTTTGATATGCTCACCTCAGGAAAGCACAAACAGACTGAAATTCATGCAGCTCTCAATTCTGTAGAGCTGCCGAGGAATAAATTTGCTTCAGATCAGTATGCAATTCTGCGAGTACATCTGGAAGGAAAACGAAACGCAAGGTGAAACAAACCTATCTGCTTTTTCATAAATTACTCTGAAATCAGCTAATTGTTTCTTCAATCTGTTATTACACGTATGTAATAAAACAGGTAAAGGTTCTCTATAACTTTCACACTTTAGCAATGTTATTTAGGTTACACAGCAGAAAAAGAGTTCAGAAAAAAAGTTTTCAATTTGATCTGTATTAAAGCAGTATATTATAAAGCATGAGCTCTTAAGAAAACTCACTATGGCTCAACTCAGTAATGATGTGTTTCTTCCTCCTTTATAAAGGCAAAAGGAATTGTGAAAGGGAAAAGAAAAATGCAGTTGTAAGCACTGCTAAGCAGGGAGTTTAGGAAGATGTTTGTAGGATCCTGGGAACAGAAGTCCCAGAATGGGATCCTGAAAATATGAAGTGGCATATATTTTCTACCTAAAGGGGAACACTATAAAGTATTAATCCCGCAAAGTAAGGTTTGGGAAAGGAAGGAAACAAGCTGTGCTGGCTCGGCATTAAGGAGTTAGCATTCCAGCCAGTACACTTCTTTTTACTCTCAGTCCTTTGTGACAATATAATCTGCAATACTTAGCTAAAGGTAACTTCACTGAGATTCCTTAAAAAGAAGTATCTCACCCAGAGTGAATAGCCCTTACCACATTTAGGGCATTCATAAACTGTAGATTTAATGTTAGAATCATGGTGCTTCCTAAAGCGAAGAGTGAGAAGCAGCTTTCGTTGAAAGCTTTTGCTGCAACACAAGCAAGTGAAGGGCTTCTCACCAGTATAAGTTTGTTTATGCACACTTAAGTGTTGTTCCTGAAACAAAGAAAATATCTGTAACCATACTATCACACTCCGTGACACATGATCAAAGAAACACACAGGCACACAGAAAAGTTAAAGGATGTTGCACAGACTCGCTAATTATCCACCACTGTAAGCTGATGCTGAAGAACATGTTGGGATACTGACCACTGACTTGGAGAAGGTCAGAGGTTTTCCTCCTCACCTTATTAAGGTTAGCAGAGAAAATAATAAGAACCGAGCAATGGTACATACCAAAATATCAAGGCCAAAGTAATGCTATCCTGAATGTATTCTTTAAAATAAAATTTTCCGTTGGGACAATTTATTCTGTGACAAGGCTGAAAATCACATTTAAGGAACAAGTATTGTATTCTGTTCTTATCGCTGACAGTGATTGCTCTTACTGTATACTTTAAGCAGTTCACGTGCAAAAGATTTTTCAAGAAGATAGCCTCAAAGTTTCCAGCATTTCAATTTTACTGTTAATTTATGAACCATTTATCTTGCAAATAAATATAACTACACTATTTCAGTTAGACTGCATTAACAAAAGGTTTTATCTTCTTTAGGTAAATATAACCCCAAATCCAACCATACATTGCTAAACCATCAATTGAAAAAAAGCAATAACTTTTCAGTGAATTTAAATATCTGCTTACATGCATAGCTGCACTGATCACATTTGAATCTTTTTTTCATTTCCATGAGTCTGCTTGTGCTGAATAAGAGCGTGGCACTCATGAAAAACAGCTCCACAGTAACTGCATTTAATTGCCACTGCCATCTAGGAACGCAGATTTCGCAAGTGGACACCTGAACAGTTAAAAGCAACTAATTTCAATCGTAATTTTTAATGGTAATATTTTATTTCCACAGTTTTGGACAAGAGTTGGACTGTGCGTAGCCCCAAGTAATGCATACATTGTAGAGAAAAACACAAAAAAGAACCTTCTGTGTTCTCTGCAGATTGCCAAATACACAATTTTTCAAATTAGTTTAAGATAAACAAAGTTCCAGCAAGATGATGTAACTTTCTCGAGAAATCTTACTGATTTTAATGGATATCATGGAACAAATCAAATCCTTTCAAAGATTACGGTAACTGCTTTTATCCACCCACAAAAATTCATTTGAACAACAAAAGGTCACAATGCCAGAGGTATCAAACAAAAGTAAAGCTAAATGTTTCCTCCTTTGCATTTCAAACAAATTAAATCAACCACAAGATGTCACTGCATCTCCTCGCAGGAGAGACTTATCTGTAAAACAATGAATACATTTTCCACAGAAATATATTCTGCAATGAAATAAAGTCATATATAACATATTTGCTATCATTGTCAGCAGTGAAAATTAGAGATTTCACCTATAACTATCTCTACATTTCATTTTCCATAAATGTACACCATAAATTTATTATAAACATGATTTATCAATTTGCTTCATATGGTTATATAGCAAAATTAAAACAGCACAAAAATTCTGTTATGCACATAGCAATCAGACACAACTGAAATCCATATTGAGTTGACAAAAATTTTTAGGAAAGTATTTTAAAAAAAGAAATTAATACATATAGACAGTTTCCAACTAGAGACCATGTCTTTTCAGCATGGAGCTCCAAAAAGAGTAAGCGAAACTTCTGATCCCCAAATGACCACAGAATACAGCTCTAAGACAAAGTCATTTGCCTGTTAGTTAAATTTTGCAGACAATGTATAAAATTAAGTATTTTCACACATTAGATACCTGTATGTACATTCTCATGGTTATGCGGGAGAGTAGCTGTACGAAAAACCTTCAGGCAGAGGTAACGCACATGACGTATGTCATCAGAATGGGTTTTCACATGATGATTAAGACTTGATATTCTGAGTGAGGTGAACGTGCACAAGCCGCAGCTGAAAACTGCTTTTTCGCCTGTGGAAACAAAGACATATTTAGATCGTATGAGCTATAAAATAATGACTTTTTAAAAAAATAGTACCAATTTCAATATAGTTCCTCAGCTTTGTGTAAAACTACTCCATACTACTAAATAAAAGGACTTCAAAATACATTAGAAAAAAATTAAGCTGTCAGGTAGAAATTACTATCTCTTTAAGACTAAAGTGATTTGCCCACAAAACAGTGCCATTTGTTAGTGATACAGTTTAGAAGCTAATCCCAGGAAACCTAACTCCTAGTCTAGCTCTCACCTCCAAGACAGGATTAAACTTCCTCTTGATAGAATCATTAAGATGTGGTACATCAAGGCACTTACAACCTCTGGAACACACTTCTTGATGTCAACTGTATCATCAGTACGAAGCAAGCTTGTTCTAAGATTTGGAAATTACAGGTTAAGCTATTCTCAGCTTTCTGGTAGTCCTGAATCCATGAAGTGTATGTAAAAACTGTCATAATGTAAAAGCCTCTTTAAAATTATTAGCTGAATTTGAGGAAAAAAGGATCAATTCCTTGAGAAGTCATAGAATAAATTTATGTTTGCTAGATTACGTAACATTTCTAAGTTCGTGGCACAGTAGTAATGAATTTCTTCTGTGCTTAAGAAGCTGAAGAGTGAACGTGCAACACTTTCTGTTTTGAAGAAGATTTGAAACTGTGAAATGGCAAATACGTCATATTGAAGAGGCTTCCCAGAACAGTTACCTCAGCTACCAAGTGCACTTTGTAATGATTTTCATGCTGAGACCAAAATGGATTTTATACAATGCTTTATACCACCCAGAGATGTGCAGCTAACACTTCGCTTCAGTAACAGCAAACAAAACCACTTTATTGTTATTTATTCATTACGGATTCATGCCCACACAAAAGAACGTTGTTAGCTTTGTTAAAGCTGCTCAAATGTGCTTCCTATAAATACAGTGAACTAAAACAAGGGACACTAACAATTTGTGCAATATTGATAGTTTAACAACCTCAGCCAAGATAACCTTAATATCCACATGCTACGACACACACTTTTACAGACACTTCAACATTATTGATGTCATACAACTTTTACAGCACACACATACATTTTCTAGGGAAACATCTGCTTATCTGTTCCCTTCTAAGTCGGTCCTTAACTTCTGCAACATACTTTTACGTTGCCAAAATCTCAAATCGGCCATGTTCTGTGACTTTACTTCGGTTATAGGAGATACCTTGCTGACAGGCACTGATACTTGCCCACCACCCTCAGCCAGCAACATGTAACACCTCTAAGATCATCCATAAACCCCTGAACAAGCACAAAAAGCTGAATGCAGGAACTAAGAAAGACTAAGTAAATTTCTAGATTTATTCAGAGGCATTTATACAACATTAACTTTGACATCTCCCTGGAGGTTTCAAATACCACACACTGTTCAAAAGTTCATTAATTTCTAAATGCCATCCAAAATGTCTCTCCTGAACACAACGCAGATGACATCAGCCAGAACAAGTACCTTTTATCACTTAAGGCTGAAGGGTATTATTCCTTCTTCCGAATTTACACATAATGTTAGATTTAACCTAATCTAAACTTAACAATTACCACTGTGCATATTTAATACAAAATTTCAACCTCACTTCAAAATCTAAACTAACATATGTTATCTAAAAATGAACTACAAAGATCATTAACTTTATACGTTTTTTCTGATGCAGAGCACAAATCAGAAATTTTAAGATTCTTATGATTTCTTACAACTGTTCTGACATAGTTGCATATTCCTGCTCTTTACCTTCATCATGTAAGTCTCACAAATCATCACTGGCTTTGCAGCTCTGGCTCTTTGTTTCCCCATGAGTGAAAAAAAGTTCGTGTCCTCCCTCCTCTTCACATGGGGTCAGTTGCTGGACCTTATTTTCAAGGTCATCATTATCTCCGTCAATGTATTTAAAAAAGAAAACATTTTACAACTTCCCTAATCAAAGGCAGTCACTAGTAGCAAAACAACTGAGCCATCGACAAGATGCAAGCTACTAATTAATTTTGATTTTCAACCTTAAAGGCGACAAACATACAGCAACCTAACTGGGAGGTGAACACTTACTAAAACTGAACCCTAGCTCTTCAAAATTGTATATAACATTTCAAAGCATCATTTTAAGATTACAGCGCTGAGAACATAGAAACTTTTATCCTCATTTTTAAAAAATGTTTTAAATTCAACTTCAGTACATTTACCTTTTAAAAGAAAAGGATAAGAAAGTATGCTCTCAACTTTTTACCAAACTAATATAGGACTTTTCCAGCCTACTTGTAATGCTTATATATTTTTGTCACATAGCAATTAACAAGCTTGTGATACTTTTTGCATTACATAAACTTAAACATGACTATACTTCAGAAATTATCTAGGGTGGCACAAGAGTTTTAGAAGAAAAAGAAATACGTTATTATAAAACCGATAGCTAGAACAGAATACCAATGTTGGTATGTACTTTTAATAAAAATGCATTTCAAATGAGACCATATCACACCTCCAGATTTAATGACAAATGCTGTATTGTACTCATGCAGGAAAAGAAGGGAAATTGCCTAACAATACTGAAGAGATCTAGGCTGTTAAACCAAATGGCACCAAACTGGCGAACTGAATAAAAACTTGTCTGAGCTTCAACAGGTTAGTCATCCTGAAAGGGTAAATTTTGAGTTTGTTTTTTTAAACATGGGATGAAATTATAAAAAGCCGTACAAAGGATTAGATACCTAAGTGCAACAAATCTGAATGCCTAGAAAAAATAATATTGAGGTCAGAACCAAATCAGTGTGATAGTACAAGCTAACGTATCGCCATCTTTGCTATATCCAGGAAGTGCACCTCAATCAGTAGCACGCCTGCTTTCTCTGTTAGCTTGCTTTCTGAACTCTTTGCTAGCCCTTCTTCTTGCAAAATAACCAGAATCAGCCGAAAGTCATAAAAACATGGATCCCTTCCCACACACTTACAGCCATGCCCGATGGCGCACTGTGCTGCACATCCTGCCCCAGCCGCACCACCACCCTGGCCAGCGCTGCCAGCGCCTCCTGCGCAGGGACAGTTATCGAACAGACCCTCTCCGAGTCCTCCTCCTCTGCCTTCACTGGCTCCAAGTGTTTTTCACCCTCTTCGGGCGTCAGTGACAACAGCGGGGGTACACCTGCTCCCATCCACATGTCGAATCCCAAACCGTGGTCACTGGCATGGCTCCTCTCCTTCACTCGGGTTATCCCATCCCCATCACACTTTTCTGTCCCTGTTTTTTTCCACAGCCCTGATTTGGTGAAAGGTTCCAGCAGCCCTAAGGCCAGGTACAGCTGCTAACTGAACCTGTTCAAAAGAGGAGGTTAAAAATGAGGGAGAATCACAGGCTTCCAGGACAACCTCCTGGCCCTGCCTCGCACTCCAGCCCCTAAACCACCTTGCTGTCCTGCCCGCAGACCTGCTGTACACTGACTACCTCAGCACGCCTGCCACGCCGGCACTGACGACCCCTGGCCGCAGTCACACTCCCACAGCCTCCCAGCCGGACCTCAACCCCTGAAACTCCCCCTGCTCCTGGGACAGGGGCTCCCCTCACCCCAATCCACCTTACGGCCCCCCAGGAGGAAGACTTGCCATCCGCCACCCTGCTCCTGTGGCGGCGGTGTGCCCAGCCCCCGAAGGGCGGACAACCTCAGCAGTCGCCAGGAGCCCGGATGGAGGCCGGCTGCGCTGAGCGGCCCCTTCCCTCTTACGCCCCTGAACATGGGTGGCCTCGTGGCGAGGTTCACCCCCTCAGCGGCAGCCGGGGTCGGGGGGAAGCCTGCCCAGGGCCGTGTTTCCCACGGGGAAGAGCTGGTTTCGCAGATGCTAATTCCCCAGGAGGTGACAAGGGCCTGACATGGGCTAACCTCCAAAGGTCTCTCTGCACAAGGGGAGCCCGACGCTCAGCAAAGAGCTCTTCTCACAGCAGAAGTGCAGCAAATCTGCCCCTACTAGGCAGCAAGGCCTCCTGTAAAAGCAGCCTGCCGTTTTGTCACATTTGAGTCCAAGATTAAGATCTCTCGGTCTTAATTGTAGGCCCTTGACCTTCTGCTCCCACTTGGCTGGAGATCATGGGGCTGAGCTCAATTGGTTTCCCCGCTTGCAAAATGTTTGAAGTACTTTCCATGTTTCTCTCAGGGAAGCACTTCAGCCTGGGTGCCATGTTGCTGGAGTGCTGCTGAAGAGCTGGCTGACTGCTAGTGCTGCAGCATCGCATACCCTGGGAGCCGAAGTATTTTACAAAAATGGCTGAAGTACATTTGCAGAGGCAGTAAAATGATACATAAGCATCTTTACACTATACTTTAGGCCAGGATTGGTTATTCAGTGAGAACAAGAAGTTTTAGACTTAAGAGTTCTTCAAAGGTATTGTAAAAATGTCTTTGAAGTAAACTTGTATGATTTGAGACTTAAAATGTAATCTTATGTACCCTTCTACACTAGCAATTTCCAACCATCAAACATTTTATAAGGCCCACTTACTACTAAAACTCCATTACAAACTAGTGCAAAGGATGGATTTGGAGCTTTATCTCCAAATATTACTTCAGTACAGTACATTGCAAAGTGACTATAGCACAGCGTGGTCCAGGTCCTGCTAAGCCACGTAATAAACTTAAAACAAAACAAAACTGTTAACCAGTTTGAGGGTTTCCTTGCCTGTGTAAGTAACCCATTAAAACTGGCATTTGTGAAATACCCTTAGCACAAATGCCACTGGCCTGTTTGGCTGTACTATTCCATCAGACTAGGTGGTGGTTCACACAAAGACAGTATTATATGGTGTGTTTCTGAGTACAGTTAAAACTGCTGGATACCCAGGAACCACATGTTCCCTTTTCCACTGAATTTGGCAGGGACATTATTACTCTTTCTATGTTTTGGGTGCCTGAGATAGCAGGTGCTATACAGCACAATTGGAAAAGACAGTGATCCTGAATACTCCAAAGGATGGAGCCATGAAAATTATATTGGTGGGGCCACTGTAACAAGTTTTAAGAATATAAAATTAAAACCTTCACATCCTGAAAAACAAATGTCATGACAAGCCTGCTTTTAGGTCATTGACCTTACTAGGCCTTGTCTTTAGAGACAGGAAGTTCCTGTAACTCCCATAAATACCATAAAAGTATTGACAACAATTACTCCTATCCACAAATCTGCAGAATCCTAAATGCAAAAGTAATATAAATTTTTTACATTTAATAACTTCAAATTAGTCATAACTACTACGTTACTTGGAATCAACACAAATCCAAAGCAATTGTTTAATGCTGAATATGCATTCCGGCAATTTAGGGATGATATTTTAGTTAGATACCATCTTCATTCATCATCTGCAGAATCTGTAGGCTCTCAGAACCAAAGAACAGGATGCAGAATACACAATATTCTTATAATTATGCTGCTGGTAACTGTAGCCAGAGATTATACTTACACATTTCGGAATCTTTTCAAGTTGCTACATATACTATGCAATTATGATAGTTGAAGGGCAGTGGGGAAGAAAGTTGTTACAATAATATATGCTCCTTCAGGTCACTTTAATGAGGTCTCCTTCACTTGAACAGTCATCAGCATCCAAAAGCTGTCCTGCTTTGAACTTCTCCATTGTTAACACCAGCACCATCCATGAAGCTACAGTTAAAGTTCTGTCATTATTTCCATCATAAACTGGTATTTTCGAGGATTTATAACTGAAATGCAGAATAGCCCCTTCATTCATTTTTGTTGAATTTAAAAGAACAACTTGGATCAGCAATTTACAAACTCAACCACTTTCTAATTACATTTTGACACAACAGAGGTTAATAGTTTCATAATGACCGTTATGGTCTATTGTATATACAATCTCCAGTTACCAATACTGCCTACTGCATCATCTACTTCTAACTGCAGTCGAGCTTCTAACCATTCCTCTAAAGGGTCTATTTCTTTGTAACACATCAATAGTCTGCATGAAAAATCTATCACAAAATAGAACAGAGGAGCTTTTTTGGTTTTTAAGTCATAATTATATTTTGGGGTGCAAACACACTGAACATGAATTATTGTTTGTTAGGAGTATTTTTTAAGGGATACAAGGATTGAATGTAGGCCCATTCTCTTGTGCTAAAGTAATGTTACATAAAGAAATAAAATTTAGCCACAAAATTGCAGATAAGAATCTACCAGTGCATGAAAGTGAATACACAGACATCTAAAATCCTACATCAGCGGAGCAAATTCTGCCCTTGGCTGCACTGAGAAAACACAGCAAACTTTGTTCTGATCTGCCTTTTCCTCTGAACGCAGCTAACTTTTTTGATAAGTAAAATATTGGATTATCTGTTCAGATTGTCAGACTTAAATCTGAATAATGTCTTTTGTAATATTTAAGATGCTTAATGCTTGTTAGATGGATCTGACTTTTTTAAAAGTTCCATTACCGTGTAACACAAAGCATGTTTGACCTTGAAGGTAGTTCATTCCCTTCCTGTGTTTTAGAAAACTCATTTTGGATAGGTGCAGAGGTTCTATAATCAGCCTTTACTGTGTATGCTTTGCACCTCCATCTTCCTATCATTGATCCTACACTACGGTCCTCTGATGACAACAGAAGGATCCTCATCAATTTAAATGGGTTTGGAAGTAGGCCCGGAGTAGATAACTACATGAAGCAATAATGGTGTAATTAATTTACACATTTTTGACTTGTCCGCAAAACTCAGAGTAAATCAGGACTGTTGCAGTACACTCAAAAGGAAAAAAAAAAAAAAAAAAAAGAGGAAGAGAGAGAGATCCAAGCAAAAAAAGTCAAACAAATAAGCCCCAGTTTAACCTGCAGTGCTAATAATTGTTTCATTTATAACATTCCATCTTGTAGTTGAAAACTCCATTCTCCTCCAGAACATGACTCCTGTTAACCTACAAGAAAACCCAGTCTTTATTGTGACTTATTTTGACAGCTTTAATATCATTTCCATCTGGCATCTGGAAAGTTTTCCATTTTCACTTTCCTCCAGTGTCTCACTTCTGTTTCCAAGTATACATCTTATTCACACTGCACCTGTCATAGCGGTATCTGTGCCTTAACGCGGGCCTGAAAACATACACGTCTTTACTTTTTCTTTTACGCCAGGGACAATTGCTACCTTCATCACCTGTTTTGCAGTGAGATATTGCCCCTCTTAATAATGTCAGAAGTAGATAACCTCTTTCACACCATCACCTGTTTCAGAGAAAACAAGTATACTTTTATAATCTTCTCATTCACGTGGCTCCTTTAAGTGTTGTTCACTTTATGAAGCTGTACTCACAAAATGATTGAAATCTTTTTGCTGTACTTTCTGGTGCTGTTGTCAACTTGTTCTTTTAGCGTCCTACTTTCACACAGATGAAGCACTTCATAGGGGACCACCAAAAACCTTAATCAAAAAAAAATGAAAGTATGTCAGCTAATGAGTGAGATTAAAAAAAAAAAAAAAAAAAAGAAAAAGGATTATATTCTTCTGGATGATGTTCTAAGAAACTGAAAACTGCAGATTCAGGATTAATTTAGTGCTTCAGTGCTGGCCTGGAAGATTCTCAGGAGAAATTGTACAGTCTGATTTTCAGAAAATACACTGATCACTTGGAAAGAAGAGTATTATTAAAATATTTTAGCTTTTTTTAGTTTCTTTTTTGTTGTTTTTCCTCCAGACATCTGGTCTGAGATGGGAGCTGCAGTTTATTCTTGCAGACATCATTTAGGATTCAGATCTGACTTGGATTTCTTGTCTACCCAAAAGAACAAACTTCTCTGGTCTCCATCTCCACAGTCATATAAAAGGTAGTCAGATCCCAGACCCAGGAACTTCAGAATATACAGTCCTACTTGTTCCCTTACTTATTCCCCAAAGCAAAGGGAAGATGGGAACATAGCAAAGACAGGTGTAAGTCATCCTAGAGGATATTGATTGACTAGTGTCTAGCCCAGCTATAAATTACCACTTCTCAGTGCAAAGAGCAGGGTGAGGAGGGCTGCAGAGCTCTCTCAGGGCACAGTGCTTGCTTGCACTGAGCCGTTCGTGCACCATCAGCTAGATGTGGGCTGTACCCAAAGCATGGGGAAAGCCTTGCTTTGCTCTCTCTCCAGTGCTAATCCTGACTTTGAGAAGACAAATAATATCTTTAACTATGAGTGGTTCTTGTAGAAGAACCAAAGCAACTGCTATTACGCTAAAGGACTTAATGCTTTTAAGTGTTGCCTATGCTTTTAAAAATCCTGCTCCATACTGTTAATGATTATAATTATATAGCATGACAAAAAACTAGGGCATAATAATGTACAGATATGCGATATATAAAAGCGGAGGTATTTAACATAAGATCGTTAGAGCTGAAAGTGCCAGGGATGACTGGTTGCTCAGACACAAGTCAGGGAAGTGGTCTAAAAAAATATTAACCATAATTGCAATTTACCTATTAACCATTTAATCTAACATTGTGATATATTTAGAAACAATTCTGACATCCAGTAATGCTCCATTTGCTGCTTGTGGCAAACAGCAGATCTGCGTGCCTGGGTCTGGTTGGAAGAAGGATGTTTACTTGAGAAGCATATTACTTCTTCCATTTCAAATTACATTAGTGTGGTTATACAGTTAACTACACTTCAGTGACTTCCACTGTTTTTACAGAATACTCTTTAATCCAAGAGATAGCAAAGAAAGTTTTAAAGACAACTCCTTTTAGCAAGTTAGTAAAGGTGTTTGTGCAAGGGTCAAAGAGTTAAAAGTTTAAAAGGCAGAAAGTTTTCCTCTTGTTTTGACTGAACTGGGGGAAACGTGCTAGAGCTGTGCAGAGTTTGATTGCCAAACACAAAGTGAACATACACAGTGAGAAAATATAGTAAAGGTTTAACCCAACTGATGTAAGAAACAAACTCCAAGGATGCTCATGTTTCCTTGTTTTTATCACATTGTTAATCTTTAATCAGGAAAAGAGTTCTGAGAATAGCTTTTTGTGCACAGCTAAACAGGCACCACTGCTTGGAAGTTAATAGGATCACCAGAGAACGAGACTATTAAATCATTGTCCTAATAAATCAATGAAGGAGATGTACAACCTAAAAGAGTTCAAATTCTGCTTCCACGTGGATGTGCAGCAAGAGCACGTTAAACCTTGCAAAATCAGCAGTAAGGAGTTGGTTGTGGGTTCAGAAGAGCAGTGGCTTCCTGTATGATTTTTTTTCTGGCTCAGATCACAAATCAGCATGGGTGTTAAAGTTTCTGAGGAGCCTGTATCAAGCTTCTCGAGTCAAAAATCCAAAGAAATCTAGAATGGGCTACATTTAAGGGCATATATATTAGTGTGACTTCACTGGCAGCAGGTGATTTACTCCTTGATATTTATAAGCAGAGACATCTTAAGTCTTAGAGCCTTCCTGCTGCAGTGAGAAATCATCACCTAAAGACCAAAACCAGATAACCCCATGGCTCTCCATCAGGAACAGGTAACAGAAATATGGTATAGCAGACATAATTGTACCTCTTTTATGCTCCTGTAAGAATAAACGGTCAGCCTTATAGTCCTCCACTTCATAATCTTTTTAACCAGCAAGATGAAGAAGTGCCTAGAAAGCAAATGAGAATAGCTAAGTGACTTGTGTTTTGTGAATAAGCATTATTACTCTGTTGAGAGCTGCCTCTACGAACTTACAGTCTCTTGATCTGTCATTCATACCCTTCTTTGTTCTGTCTTAAACAGTAAGATCTTCGGGGCAGAGCGCATTTATGCTTTCACACAAAATATCAAGGGACAATATATACAATATACAATAACAAGTAACAAGCCTTAGTGCTATTGCAGTGCAAATACCTGAACTACACAAGGTTAACAAGTGGGTTACTTGATTTATTTTATTTGCAGAATACAAGTTGGTTGCTCTTCATTTGTACGTATTAGTTTAAGCTCATATATAAGAGGTTTCTCTTTAGGTAAACAGTACCCACATGCATATTAATCATCCTGAATCAGTAAATTTGGAGGCAGGTACAGTTGGTCAGTCAAAAAAAGCATGTACAGCAGAGTCAGAATTCTGTCTTCCTAAAAGCATAAGAAAAAAGTATGATCCCCAAGGTCCAGTTGAAGCCTTGACCTCTTTACTGAGTGTTGTTTGTAGCAATAATCATACTTGTAGCACTTGTCTGGTAGGAACCATTTACACTGACAAAACAAAAATGCTTTTACACGGAAAAAATCCCACTGTGGTCCACTCACATTGCTTTCTTCCCATTAGAAATGTGCTAAGCGTAAGTGTACAGCATGAGGATTTCACCTGGCCTGTTAACACATTGGTGTTTTGCAGTAAACACAGAATCTATTACAGAGGTAATTGGTTTTTTGTAATGCTGATTTTTGTGCAGCAGTCAGGTTCAAGAACCTAAAGGTACCTAGTGCTTTACATAAGCACATTTGCCTTCTGACCTTTAGATGTAGCCTAGCTTTTATTTCTGCACAGTCAGCTTCTTTATCCTGTTGTTGTCACTTCCAGTATTACAAAATGCTTGAAATATTCATGAAAGTTGTTTTCCTGGGAAAAATATAGAAAAAATCTTACTTGAAACAGAAAACAAGGTTCAGCCCAAGTTGGTGCTTTTTTGTTGCTATCAGAGAAAACATGTTATAGTAAATGCTTTTCACTTCAAGTAAAAACATGCTATTTGCATTACAATAACGTAGAGAGGACCCAGCAGGGACTATCTGTGGCACAGATAGTCTTGACTGAGGTTTTAAACTCCTCTGTCCGGGCAAGTATCTACCAAACTAGGAAGAATGCAGGAGAAAGGAGAGAAATTGGTGTTATCACCTCTCAACTCCCTTCCCATAGAGAGGCTAAAGGCTTGGGGATTAAAGTTACATGTCCAAAGTCAAATGGGAAGTCCATAGCAGAGGAAAGAATGGAACCTAAACCTTCAAAATCTGCACCCACACTTACTGGTTGGAGCCATCTTTCTTTAAAGAAGTTAGCTCATGAAGGAGTTTCCAGTGGGTCAGACTGCATATAAGAAGGGATAAGTGACAAGAGAAAAAAAAGGTAAATAGAAGTATTTAAATAAATGAGAAAAAACACATTGCCAGTCAGATAGACAGAGTTGTGTAACCCTGAGATGACAACTGACAACAGAGTGCTGCTAGCAAGTGAAGGATTGCAGAGAAATAATGAACAGCATACAAAAGGAAGGAGCAAGAGGAGACAAGGTTATCTCATCCTAGAAAAAAATAAACCTGTTCAAATTTTAAGAGGTGCTGCTATGTCATTTCTTAAGGCCTGAGGAGGTGAAGTCTCTGTAAAAGAGCACAGCTAGCAGAACCTGAGTTATCAGCAGCAAGCCAGAAGACTGCTCTTGAACCAGAGGCTGAAACATCTCCTACTGCTTGAAACTGTGTGGAAGGGTTTGTCATTTACGCCTTCCACAGGTAGGAAGCAGGGAGCCCTTGACAGCTGCAAACATACACCTCGGTGATAAACAGATTTCGCTCCAGTAAGGGTGACCATTTTTATTTGCAAAGCTGAATCTCAGTGCCATCTGGGCTTTGTATGACTGAGCAGAGCAGATGCTACATAGGTGATGGGAAACACACAACCTTATGCTGACTGTTTTCCACTCTGTTTAGTACAGTTTGTACCCTTCTCTCCTGTCTGTGGTTCTGCTGTGCCAGGACATTCCCTAAAATACAGCCCAGGATTGATAAGCTGATACTAAACTAAGCACCAGAGTTTGGTGACTTACATCAGAGAACATAAACACACACTAACACATGTTCCCCTCATCTGATATATACTTGCATTCGTTTTGAGAAGTTTTAGCATGTCTGTTGTCAAGATGAAAGTGCTGGACTGGCTATCAAAAGCGCAGTCTAATCACGGTAAGTCTGAGTATTTTTTCCCCTTTCTCATTCCTCTGCCATCAGAACAAGCCACTTGAAGACAGGAAAAAACATTACATTACCTTAGTGATCCACAAATATTGTATCTTACAGTCTGCCCACGACAAATACTGTATCATTTAGGGTTGAAGAGAGGGAGGTAAGAGGGGAAACACTGTTCTCCCCATTTGCTGATGCCTGTTTTGCCTGGTCCCATAGAATTGCCTAGGTTGGAAGGGACCTTTCAGATCATCTAGTCCAACCATCAACCTAATTCTGACAAAAAACATCACTAAACCATATCTCTAAGCACCACATTTACTCGCCTTTTAAATACCTACTGGGATGGTTCCTCAACCACTTCCCTGGGAAGCCTGTTCCAATGCTTAATAACCCTTTCAGTGTAAAAATTTTTCCTAATATCCACTCTAAACCTCCCCTGGCACAACTTGAGGCCGTTTCCTCTTGTCCTGTTGCCTGTTACTTGGGAGAAGAGACCGCCCCCCGCCTCTCTACAACCTCCTTTCGGGTAGTCTCACCATTCACGTGGCCCACGAGGAGAGGAGCGTGCAGCACATGCAGCCAGAGCCTCCAGACCTCCTGCAGCTGGGCCAGTGCTGAAGAACTGCCTGCAGGAAAAGGGGCTGTGAGGCAGAAGTATCACACAGGGCTGTGCAGGGTCCGGAATAAACACTTGGCTCAGTCACAGCCTGTTTTGCAACTGCAGGCAATTTGCACGGTTCATGTTTTCTTCTGGAAATTGAGAGAGCAGTCCATGCCCTGGTCTTTGTAAGCTGTATGCTTGCAAGGGCTACCCCTGGATCCGAGCTTGCATGGCACCCAGTCCAGCAGCAATTGCAGTAAGTTCCGTATCGTCTGAGAACAACTTCACAGCAAAAATAATAATCAAGGAGCAATGCTGGTCTGTTAGTAGAATAGCTCAGAGGATCTTTAAAAAAAGCTACAATTTTATAACAAAAAAAACCCCAAGTGACAAACTGGAGGTAACAATATGTAGGATAATTAGCAACGGGAGGGGAGTAGAATTTCTGAGTAGTAGTATATGTCATTAACAACTTTCAGATTTCATTCAGAGTGCTTTGTTGCACCTTGGTTCATAGTGATGAGTTAAGCTTTCTTATGACACTTTTCCTGAGCATCTAAAGATTTTTATGTTTATTGCACTGAGTTACAGTGAGTGAGTCAGTGAAAGTGGAAGTGCTCAAAAACTCTATTTTGAACACCCTGAATAGTGTCCATCAGAGCAAACATCCTGAAAACGCTCCTTGTTGAAGACTATCATGCAGAAATGTCAGACTTACACTCATTAAATAATTTGACAGCTTCCAAGAAGACACCTGATGAGAATCACATTCAAGTGTCAAGAAGCATAGAGAAAAAGTGCCAAAAAAGTTCAATCTGAAGAAATTGTGTCAGCTATTAGATGAGTTTTGTAACACAGTTACTACTAAAAAAGATTTCTCATTTAAATGGAAAATAAAATTTACATTCAAGATTATTTTTTTTAAAAAAAACCCCAACCTTACATTGCCCCCATATGACCTCCCATGTTTCTCCCTAGTGAGATCGACCAGCTCACTGAATCCAGAAAGCAGACACACACGGTGAACAGCAGTACACACTGGTATTGGGTGAATACCTCAAGACCACTGTTACTGAGCCATTGGAGATGCTATTTCTGGGTTGTTGGGGTTTTTTTTGGTTTGGTGGGGTTTTTTGTTTGGTCTTTTTTTTTTTTGTGGGAGGCCCTGGGAATTATGAAAATTAAGTATCTTCAGATTAAACCTGTAATGTCTTCTGTTGGATATCTAAAAGCTGAATCTCTAAATTAGAAGGTTCTTGAAAAAATCTTGGCCCTGATTTGCATATGTTCCAGATATTTCATTGCACCAAATACTATGTGTGTTTTATATATGGGCTTGAGGCTTACTGTGTGCTTGTGATATGCTTTGAGATTCTTTGATGGGAGGTGTTACCTAAATACAAGTTATTTGATGCTTAAGTGTCTAGAATTCCCAGTGGACATACCCACTCAAGCCCTGCTGCCATCACAAATGAAAAACATTTGGAATCCTTAATGTGATTTTTAATGGACATATGTTCATAACACAGTGCCACCAATTTGGCATATTTAGTGTCTTCTCAAGAGATGCCCACAGTTTGTATAGCAAGATTGTGGGAGGTTAGGATTGCAGTGTGAGAAAATTTGCACAACACCTGCCTAACTATAATTTAATTGGCAAAAACCAATGCTCTGAGTTTGGGGATTTTTTTCCTCCATTCAAAACTGAAGACACGCTAAGACTAATCCTGCTGTCTTACACTGTCAATTTTAAGCTTTTATTCTGACTTTACTTGTGCAGCAATGCGATAATTTTCTGGGCCACTCTCTATTTTCTGACAACTGAAGCATTTCTGTTTTACTCTCAGTTGTTATTTCTATGTATAATGACTTCTCTGGCCCACAGGAAGAACTCAGTGTTTTTGTACTTCACTGAAAAAGGGGTCTGCTTAGTATTACTGAAGATTATGCCCCATTTTTTTTTTTAATGAGGTACATAATCATATGTTTTAAAAGGAAAACAGTTGATGAAGTATTTCTGATCATGTCCACCAGCCACACTGTACATGGACGCGAAAGACAAACACCACTGCTGTCATTTTAAAATTATTTTTGATTTTACCTTTTCTTACAGCAGAGCCCCATCTGCAGCAGTCTTTAGCACCTCTTATCCTACCAGATTTTTTCAGGAATGTTTAGCCTTGCAGTGCATCAAGGACAGCCCCTCTTACTTCACTATTTTCTTCTCTTTGCGTTTACAAAACATAATAAAAAGCTTTGCAGGAGAGATAGAGGATACCGTCCCAGGGGAAGCGTTCCTGCAGCGTGAGATTCAGCTCCATGCAGGCCAGGAAGGTGAGCTGCAATCCTGATCCGTGCTGCTCTGCCAGACCTGGCTGTCAGAGCTTGCAAATCACTGCTGGCTGCCTCAGCAAAAGCCTTGCTGGAAACATCTCATCAATTGCACAAACCTGAGCAGGTGATGGGTTATGAACATCCTTCATATAGGAAACTCACAGAAATTTTGTTGCTTTAAAGAACTCCCAGAAACTTAGTTGGGATTCCTAGATTTCCTGTTCTGCAAACTACTGTTGACAATATGTCACATGCATGCTAGAAGCCCCATCAATATAAAAAGTGACAGGTTAGCATGAAAGTGTCACCTTCTCTGGGCCCCACATGCTTTGCTGGGACTGGGTAGATGAAAGCAGAGGGCGATGAAATGGCAGCAGGGTTATTTCTACAGTTTTGTGTGTGAAATAATTCAGTCTTCACACATCCAGACTGCATGGACAAATGGATCTTTCTTTATGGGCAGGATGGTCCAAAATGGAGTAGGGGAAGGTAAAGAACTGAAAGACAGACAAGCAGGCAGGCGCAGTTAGAGACAAGACCTCAAAATGTCTGAAGTCACACTCTCACCCTCAGAATTATATGAGTAGTAGTAGCTGTTGGTATCATATACTACCACAACAGATACAGATGTGTACATGTCTGTATATGTTCATACACATACAGTGCACTTCACACATATAACGAAGTGCACAGCCACATTCCTGGGTAGTTTTGTGCCTTTTCTTTGAGTACTAATTTAAAGACTGGGTTAGTATTTCATGACCCCCGTAGGACTCCCAGTGAAATAAACCAGAACATTTGAAGGTGGGAGTTAATTACAAGACAGTTGCTCTTCTGAGCTTGCAGCAATAGAAAATAATTGTTCAGTTTGCAAGAGCCTAGAGCAAGTCATAAGCAAAAACTTTCTTTCCTACACTGAAGAAAACACAACATTTTGATTTACATTGTTTGCTTTTTTGAGAACTGCATGGATGAAAATAAGGCCTCCAGCCAGGCGTATGTAGAGGTTATTCAGGCCTGCCAGTGATCACTGCTGAACTTTATCCCCGGATCAGGCAATGTTCCCAAGGAAAGTAAACACACCTTGGACGAGCCTCCACTTCACAGCCAACTAGCGAGTATCTGCCTGTCAAATGTGCCAACTCCACTTTGCCTGGATGACGGCCGCGCTCCCAGTTCCAGATACTCTTTGTACTTAACCTTACTGATACGCTGAGAAGTTACCAGGCTTTTGGTTTCAAAGCCAAATTGGATCAAGTTTGGTTAAACTGCTACATTTTGTAACTGCTTCGAAACAGCAAACCCAGGGGCTAAGAGTCACCGCTTTCAGCATTCATTAATCAAACCTGTTAAATGATTACCTCGTTAGGGCTGCTTTGTTGACAGCTCTGCATGATGACACTATTAGTGGCACGGTACCAAGACACATCCAGCGGTGACGTAAAGGACAAGCCTCCGTCACCTCACCTAGTGGGATGGACACTACCACGAAGAATATTTAAGGAAGGAGGATGCTTCCTTAGAAAGCAGAGATCGTAAGAGTACTCCAAAGCAAGTGAAACGGGATCAACTGAAAGGGACGGCAGAATCCTCTCTGACATCCGACTCAATCTTAAAAGGACGGTAAGTAGAATAACCTGTATTTTTCCCATCTTGAAATTACCAGTGATCCAAGTTCTCTATACAGATTTTAAAGCCGAAGTACATGATCAAGTCTATTATAAATTCTACTTTTCCATTATACGTTGTTAGGAAGGCTTATTGACACTGGTTAGAATGTCATAGTATGCTAACACACCTAACATATTTGATTTTAGACTGTGAGCAGTATTTCAAAAACATCAACAAGATCCACTACAGGTTCAATAATGCCTCCACAGTTGAAAGCTGAGGTGAATGTCATGCCCAGGGTTGTCCAGGGGGATTTGCAGAGCCTGCCTCCAGAAGCAAGGGATTTCATTGAAAGTAATGCCAAGCTGTGCCAGCCTGAGAGCATTCATATCTGTGATGGCTCGGAAGAAGAAAACAAAAAAATTCTGGACATCATGGTAGAACAAGGCATGATCAAGAAGCTGAGCAAGTACGAGAACTGGTGAGTAGCCTGAAGGAAGTCAAGCATGAACTCAGAATTGCAATATGCATTTTCTATCCTGTTTGCTTTAAAAACTGCTTATAATCCTTCAATATTAGCTTTCCAGGAACATTTTGGCACTGTAGCTTACATAGGTGAAATACTCAGTAAAACCAAACTTTCCTATAAAAATTAACATAAAGCATATTATTGATTTGGACTATCAACTGTACATTGTCTCTATTGACATTATTTCAGGGAACTGAAATAATGTCAGGAGAGTTATGTAACTAATCATTAGCAATGGCTAAATATTATTTAGCAAATACATCTTTTGAAGATTTCTACTATTTTAGTCAATTAGTTTATTCATCAAATACTTTTTTGTGACATTCAAATAGCTCTGTGGGTGTTCAAATATTATTCACTACAGACATTATTCGTATTGTGCCGATGAGCTTTGGCTGTAATGTATTCAGCAAATACTTTTTTCAAATCTTTCATCATCTCTCCCAACTAACCCAACATGAAAGAAGAATATTAACAAGTACATAGTCAGTAATTATGTGCCGACCAAGAGATCTTCATGGAAGAAAACCACAAAGACTTTTGAATAACTAAGTGCAGGATTTTGGCAATCTGTTTGCAGACTATTTGGGAGAGAAAAGGGCAAGATTCACCAGTTAAATTATTCATTGTTAATTATATGCTTAGCTGTAGTGATGATGGTTATGACAGCCTAACTAGAACATTTTTAGACTCATGTAAAACGTCTATGCACAGAGGTGAAAATGTAAAACAATCCTCTCTATTGAAAATTGATGGCAAAAATTCTTTAGAGGGGAAGAAAATCTCCTTTTAATAAATTCCTTCACTTTTACGATCATGCTTATACGCAGTATTTCTTTTGTGATGCCTCTAACTTAAAGGATTATGCCAATCCACTAAACTGGATTCTGATCCCACAGGCACTTATACCAACATTTAACGTACTTGCTTGGCATCCACTTTGCTTGAGGCATCATTTTGTGGTACCCATGCAAAACAACTTCACACTGATGAGAATATGAATTAAACAAGATTAACTGTTCCCTGTAAGTTAGCAACAGAGAATAAGACTGAGATAAGAGTGTGTAACCAGAATTTTCTAGGCCATATAATTTGTTATTCATACTGGAAAGTCTCAAAACAATTTGGATGAGAGAATGTATCTGACTGATTTTTGACATTGTTTGTTACACTTGCTCTGTCACTGTAGTTTTGGCTTTACAAAGCATTGTACCCTTTTGTGCTAAACCAATCCCACAGAAGGGTAAGAAGTGCTATATTGATAATTAAAGTCTAATTTCCTGATTTTTGGTGAAATGCAGCTGGTTGGCACTCACTGATCCAAGAGATGTTGCAAGAATTGAGAGCAAAACCGTCATCATCACTCAAGAACAGAGAGATACCACTCCAATCCCTAAAACTGGAACTAGCCAGCTGGGTCGCTGGATGTCTGAAGAAGATTTTGAGAAAGCCTTCAATACCAGGTTCCCAGGCTGCATGCAAGGTAGGCAAGAAAAGGACAGTTGACAGCGAACTTCTAGAATTAACAGAGACACTACTACTGGTAGTTACTGTAATCTTTAAAGAAAGACTTCAGCTGAAGGTTTAGGTTTATACCCTTGATATTAGTCACTTTGTTGGTTTCATCTGGATCTTTACCATAGATCCAAATGCCTGTGCAAGGATGGTCTTCGGTCTCTTTCCATCATTCTTCTCTTCATAAAGCGGGACAAAGTACAGAAGGAAAATTTGGCTGATTGTTTTTCAGGAAGTCACATAGCAACTAAGCAGCAGACAGGGAGTGAGGTGAGAATGGAGGACACCCATCCCCCACCAACAATTTCAGGTTCAGTGATTTACACCAACAGAGAACTTGGCCTCCACCCACCTTTACTACTGGCTAGACAATTTCATAGAACAGCTGCTTTCAGCATTTCAGATAAAATTTCTTGCTACACAATTAAACAACGACACAGCTCTTTAAACATCATCAGAAACACCCACAAGACAAACAGCTTTTAAATGAGTGAGAAACAACCTCCATGTTGATAAAGGTTTTTTCAAAAGCTTCTTGTTCTGCTTTTTACCACATCTTGCTACTCTCTGTTTTCCAGGACGTACAATGTATGTCATCCCCTTCAGCATGGGGCCTATTGGGTCTCCTTTGTCCAAGATTGGGATTGAGCTGACAGATTCACCATACGTAGTGGCCAGCATGAGGATCATGACACGAATGGGAACAGCTGCTTTGAAAGCCTTGAGCAATGGGGAGTTTGTAAAATGCCTTCACTCAGTTGGATGTCCTCTACCTCTAAAAGGTAAGAGACTAAAAATTGTCACCCCTGGAAATTCCCAGGAGCATGTTTTAGAGCTGACTGTGTGTTCTTGGCACATGGGAGACACTCACCATAGAATACCAGGGTGGTTTGTGCAACTAAGAGGGTAGTGAGCCCCTGGTCCAGGGTGCCCAGAGAAGCTGTGGCTGCCCCATCCCTGGAGAGGTTCAAGGCCAAGTTGGACAGGGCTTGGAGCAACCTGATCTGCTGGGAGGTGTCGCTGCCCAGGGCAGGGGTGGGACCAGATGGGCTTTAAGGCCTCTTCCAACCTAAACCATTCTGCGATTCATAAGTCAATTAAACGAATTAAAGCTCAATGTGAGTCTCATGGAAAGGATATTATTATCCCTAGTACTTACTGAGGGGGTTTCCTTTAAAGCATCTGGTATGAATTGCTGTCAGAGGCTCAATGCTGATGAAACAACAGTGTGATCCAGCATGGAAATTGCTGCATTCATGAGTACAACATTCTGTTCTGCAGAACCATTAATCAACAACTGGCCGTGCAACCCAGAGTTAACACTGATTGCCCATCTCCCGGATCGCAGAGAGATCATTTCATTTGGCAGTGGTTACGGAGGAAACTCCTTACTGGGGAAAAAATGCTTTGCGCTCAGAATTGCCAGCAGAATTGCCAAAGAGGAGGGCTGGCTAGCTGAGCATATGCTGGTAAGAGCTACTAAATCATGTGTTTGAACAGCCATTAAACCCTGAATTAGCTCAACATAAATACATCACATCTTGCTATCAATGAAATTAGTCTCATATGGATAGTCCTGTAACAATAGATATGAATTTATCACATAGCACGCTTATGAGAAATAGGAAACTGCCTGCAAGGATAAGTACTAAACATTTTAAAGAGTACCTGCTGTAAAATCAGAAATCAAGGAAGATTTGGAACTCCTGACAGTGGCTACTTATAGGAGATCCATGTACTTGAGCAGAGCCTAAACATCATCACTGGGAATCCACATTATGCCTAGAAGTCTGATAGGAAAAAATTAATGCGAATTTTGAAAATTGTCTTTCATACTGTAAAGAGGTCTATGCACTCAAAAATCTGCAAATATTAGATTTTCTAAATAAATTCTGCTTTGTACCCTTCCTGCATTTACTTTCTGCTGTCATTTAAACATTCTACCACTATAAAATACTACTGAAAAAAATAATTTCAAAGTCCATAAGAGAACAGTCTCAGAAAAAATGTCTATGGACTCGGAGAAGTGCAGAAGTATCCATACTTGAAATGCTTTTACTTCACTGCAGTCATGTATCCAAAAGTACTGCCTAGTTTTCTTCTGTCTTGGCTAAGAAATACAGCTGTATACAGTCTGTGTATCTTTAACCAGCAAAATAAAAATAAATGTTTGAATTATATACATACCTAACATTTTTTAAAACTACAGAAAATTCTTACAGATATTTTAGGGGCAAGAAGAGTAGACTTTTTGATTAATAAAGTACAGTTTGAATTATTTGTCAACTATATTGTGTGGTGCTTATTCTGTAGGAACAAGTTTGCATAATTAAAGATTTTATCATTACCACTTGCTGGGAGACAATCTTCAAAATGAAAAGTGCAAGAAAAAAGACTGCGTCTAACAGTTGCAATAATTTTTCAATAGATCCTGGGTATTACCAATCCAGAAGGTGAAAAGAAGTATTTTGCTGCAGCATTCCCTAGTGCATGTGGAAAAACTAACTTGGCCATGATGAACCCAAGCCTGCCAGGATGGAAAATTGAGTGTGTGGGTGATGATATTGCCTGGATGAAATTTGATGAGCAAGGTATGGAACTGAAATTTGATAGTATTACAGTCCAGTACAGGTTGCTTTTAGGTGCAGCAAGACATGCTACAAAATTCTGGATAGAATTAAAACAGTTCGATTCACTTATATTTTGTTATGTAACTTCCAGGCAACTTAAGGGCAATCAATCCAGAAAATGGCTTTTTTGGTGTCGCCCCTGGAACCTCAGTCAAAACAAACCCCAATGCTATTAAAACCATATTCAAGAACACTATCTTTACCAATGTAGCAGAAACCAGTGATGGAGGTGTCTATTGGGAAGGCATTGATGAACCATTAACACCAGGAGTAACATTGACTTCGTGGAAGAACAAGAATTGGACCCCAGATAATGGTAACCTGGCCCAATCCAGACTCTCTCTACGCTTTCTCTGCTGAATTCAAGTTAATTCTGCCGTTATGACCTTTTCATTGTATTCTGTACAGGGGAACCTTGTGCTCATCCCAACTCAAGGTTCTGCACTCCAGCCAGCCAGTGCCCGATCATGGACCCTGCATGGGAATCACCTGAAGGCGTGCCCATTGAAGGGATAATATTTGGAGGCCGGAGACCTGCTGGTAAGAGATGCATTAGCTACATATCAAGGCTGAAGTGCTGACCACAGAAGGGTTGAAATACAACTGGGCATAGACACAGATTCTCCTTTCACAACCACAAAAGCAAGGAAATAACCATGTTAGACTAACTTCTCCACTTTAGCATTTGACACACACACACTTACAGCCACAGATATTTCAACGTCTGAATTGTTAGATGTTAACACAAAACAGGTAATAATAATAAAGGGCCGGAGACCCACTAACCTGGGTTAATACATAGACAAAATAGCAAATTGCTCTACTTGTCTCAATTTGCTTGCAGTTTAACTAGTTCAGGTAGGAAATGGTTAGAGAAATTAACCAGTTGTAGACAGTTTACAGAAAAGGAAGTAAAATAAATTGGTATGTTAAAGGTCCGCTAATGTTTGAAAATAAACAGAAGTAATGCTCGATCTGAGTCTCATATCATGACCACAGGACCAGATTCTATTTCCAGTAAAATCTGCTGGGGATTCCGAGGTCCCAGATATCTCCCTCTGAGCTGCTAAACATGGACGTGTTCAGTAATCAGGAGCCAGTTTTGAAAACATTCATATAAGCTACTTTGCTATAAGAGGGCAGGAAATGAACTGGTTAAAAAACCCAGGACAAATTAGAATACATTATATGGTAACGTGTTCAGCAGTATCTCAGGTACCAAAACCTATTATAAAAATGTTTCTGGACCTCTAATTACTGAGTGATTTTGTTCTTTACAGGGGTGCCTCTTGTATATGAGGCCTTTAACTGGCAGCATGGAGTATTTATAGGAGCAGCTATGAGATCTGAAGCAACAGCAGCTGCTGAACACAAAGGTAAATGAAAAATTTAATCTGCCTACCTGTTTTAAAATCAGTCCTCTCTGGAATGCCTGCTCCATCCCCCCTCCTGCTCTTTTGCATTTCAGTCTTGGCAGCCAATTTTGCAGTCTCTGCATTTTCATAACAGAAAATATTTGTATTGGAATTAAAAGTCAAATTCTATGTAAAAGTCAAATTAAGCAAATTAATCCCCTAGGTGGCAAGCATAAAGAACAGGGTGCAGGCATGGAGTTGCTAGAAGCCTTGATACGGAGTTCTTGTGACAGTCTGGGATAAATAAATTTTCTCTTCTGTTAAACCTCAACATGAAGACATGAACAATGAAAGCCAGCTCTTGAGGATCTTCATTTAGACTGCTTGATGTGAGAGTTCAGAAATTAATTTCCACCAATTACAAAAATTAATTTAAATTTTAATATTTTTTTTGTACATCAAGGATAATGCTTGCATTGTTTCTTCGAGCTCTGTGGTTCAGATGCAGATGGGTAGTTGGGTTCAGATGTACATGGGACCATGAGTACTAAATCCTGTGAGGATCTGAATCTTTCTGTTTTAGAGTAAATGTGCCATTTATTACCTTACGTTGTCCATTTGTGTTTTGAACAGGTAAAATCATTATGCACGATCCATTTGCAATGAGACCTTTCTTTGGCTACAACTTTGGCAAATACTTGGCCCACTGGCTCAGCATGGCACATCGTCCAGCTGCAAAACTACCAAGGATCTTTCATGTTAACTGGTTCCGGAAAAACAGTCAAGGGATATTCCTGTGGCCTGGCTATGGAGAGAATTCTCGTGTGCTGGAGTGGATGTTCAATAGAATTGAAGGGAAAGCCTCTGCAAAGCCAACTGCCATAGGTTACATCCCTGCTGACACAGCTTTGAACCTGAAGGGGTTAGAAGACGTCAACCTGACTGAACTGTTTGATATCTCCAAGGAGTTCTGGGAAAAGGAGGTAGAAGAAATCAAACAATACTTCAAAGTGCAAGTTAATGCTGACCTTCCCTATGAAATAGAAAGAGAAATGCTTGCCTTAGAGATGAGAATAAAACAGTTGTAACTGATACAACACACAGTCATTTATCAATCCACTCATACTAAGACAGGACAAATACATTTTACCAAATGACCACTGTAACAGCGGTGTGGTAACAGAACACTGATGGGCAGGGAGTTATAACGAGAAGTAGGTCTTTGTTTAGTTAGAATATAGGTAGGAGCATTCTAGAAGTAACTCCAGACCTAATGATTTATAACTACATCGGTTGTTGTGAATAGGTGAGCAGCTGAGGGAACATATGTGCACGTGGTCTTCAAAACCCTGATCTGTCACTTACATGCACATATAGCCATGATGTGTGTAAATTACTTGCCTAGTTCTGCATATACACTCCAAACCAATCCAGTCTTCAAGGGGTAGTACATTGTTTCTATCACACAAACCACTAGTGTCTCAGATGCTACAGAAAAGAAGAAACTTAGATGCTGTATATATGTATTACCTAAACATATTTCATGGCTTAAATATTTTTTAGAAAAATTAAGTTGTAACTTTTATCAGAGTGAAAGACGGCTTTGTATTACTAATGCCTATTTAAGATATTGCTATTATATATGCTTCACGTTCCTGTGATTCCATGTGTTTTGAATGGCTTGTTCTTTATTGTTGAAATAAATGTTTATACAAAATACTACTTCAGTTCCAATATTCTCACTGTTTATAAACTACATGCATATAAACTGGGCCTCCTGTCAATACCGCAGCACACAGAGAAATTCACATGTGGAAGTCAGATGTTGACTAGCATTGGTCTGATACTCCTAAACCAACTAGTTTAAGCCACGAACTTTCTTTGCAACTTTTATTCAAGACAAAGGAAAAAAATCCAGAGATGATGATAACAGCTGCAAGCAGTCATCCAGCTAGCGATGTGCTCTCCATAACTGGGCATTGTTAGATAGTTCAGGCATTTATAAAATAAACTACCCTCAAGGAAAGCCCCATATTAGGGTCTTGCTCATTTGCTAAGGTCATAGGATTTGTCTCTGTTCCACAGTACCTTGGCTTTTGCAAGAATAACTAGCGGACCTGTTGAAGTAAAGACAGTTTTTGGAAGAGTTTTCTAGATTTCTTGAGATGCCTAAAGCCTTAGAGATCAATGAAAATAGGGGTAGGAGCCTGTGTTGCCTTAGATCTGAGATACCAAAACCATCCTTTGTTCTCCCAATTAAAGGTGCCCTTTACATGCTTCCCACATCCCTGGCAGGTATCCTGCTTTTTCAGTTTGAATGCTTTATCTCCCAAAATATATTGCAAATATTTGCTTAGCAAAATGAAAATCACTTAACATTGTGTAATAAGCCTTTTTATAGACTCCATTTCTTTGCAAAACAAACAGTACCAGGGCTGGTCAACAGATGCCCTTCGAAGTTTGCTAGGAGAGGTCACATAGCCTGAGAAGCCTCTACCTACCTCCTTACTCCATATTTGGGACTTAACATAAACATTATCAATTCTGAAGTGAATAATACAGCATAGGATGGATCAAACACAAAAAAAGACAATAGAAAGCTGTGATGAAAGCAAAGGAGAGCAGTGCAGCCTCTGTAGAGATGATCGTTGGTTGACCTGCTTGCTGGTCAAAAGCCACATCTGCACAGATGCAGGTCTCCTATACGGTCATCTTTAGCCTGTGTACTCTAGTAGGCTTCAAATTAAAAGAAAAATCAAGGTGGAAGACAGTAAACAAGTTGGAGGAAGTGAGCCAAGAGAGACTAGTACATGCATTCCTCAGATTCAAGGACTAATATCATGTGCATAAAATAAAGTTGTTTATAAAGTAATTTTATAAATAGTTGATGAAAGGCTTGGACCATTCCCTAACTGATATGACAGTATTGCATCCGTATTTGGATAAGTCTAAGGAAGAACAAGGAGATCGAAGAAAATCTGTGATGCTATTATCAGAGACTTATGGACAGACACAGTCTCAGTGTTTCTTGTGGGCCTCATGAGAGGACCCCAGACCCGAGTAGTGCAAAGATGCTCCAAGCACATTTTGAAATGCTGCCCAGAAGCTCAGCATTTTGAAATGCTGTACAGAAGCTCAAGGCTTGCCAGAACGCTCTGAGCAGCTCCAGTGTGCTATTCTGCCTCCTCAAACACAACCAGGCTCAATATTCTGAATATTACAAAAGAAAAGACTCATACTTCATGCCAGAGGAATCTATGCCTGTCATGGTTTAACCCCAGCTGGCAGCTAAGCACCACACAGCCACTCACTCACTCCCCCCCAGGGGGATGGGGAGAGAATCAGAAGATAAAACGTGAGAAACCTCATGTGTTGAGATAAAGACAGCTTACTAAGTAAAGCAAAAGCCACACACACAAGCAAAGCAAAACAAATAATTAATTCCCTTCTTCCCATGGGCAGGCAGGTGTTCAGCCACACCCAGGAAAGCAGGGCTCATCACATGTAACGGTTACTTGGGAAGACAAATGCCATCACTACAAATGTGGCCCCCTTCCTTCTTCTTTCCCCAGCTTCATATGCTGAGCATGATGTGATATGGACTGGAATACCCCTGGGGTCGGTTGGTGCCAGCTGTCCTGGCTGTGTACTCCCCCAGCTTCTTGTGCACCCCCAGTCCATTGCTGGTGGGGTGGTGTGAGAAGCAGAAAAGTGACTGTGTAAGCGCTGCTCAGCAATAACAAGAACACCCCTGTATTATCAACACTATTTGCAGCACAAATCCAAAACATAGCCCCATACCAGCAACTCTACCCCAGTCAAAGCAAGCATAGTGCCAGGGGCCCAAGCCCAGCAGGCACATCGACATGGGAGAACCCAGTGACACTTGTCCCATAAAGTGCTGCTTAATGAGATAGGTACCATCACGGTGAGCCAACACAACTGTGATCTTGTAGCACACACCCAGCTAGCAAGATTGGCATTATAAGGTGCTAACTGCCTTGAGAACATCATACCCCTGCCCAAACCACTGGATTTTGTATTCTGATTAAACCCCCTCTTTCTCCTCCTTACCCCAAGATGTTGGCAGACTTTTCTTCCCTTGACCACCATTGCCCTCCTTGTTCTCCTCTGGGTATTCTTTCCATCTAACATAATGCAACTCATGGAAGGTGTCTATCATGAGCAGTTCTGGCAAAAATATTTAAACCGTTTGTGGTTCTCTTGCTCCACACATTTTAATCACATGCACCTTTTCAAACACTGCTCAGAGACTAACAGGCATGCAAATAATTCCAGAAACTACAGAAAATGGGAGGAAAATAGTGCTGTAGTGTTAAGGCTGAGAACAAGAAAATAACTTTTCGCATGAGTCATTCAACAGCTCCTTTGTATGTAAATATATCTGCAACCCCTCAGCATCTATGGGGAGTACAATTTACATTTTGAATGATCAAAATGTTTAGCATTGGCAGAGAAATTGTTTAAAGAGAAAGAAAGCAGCAGTTTAAAATTTAGAAACTTAGTTAACTGTGCCAGATTATGATCTCAACTTCTCCCCCTCCAACAAACACTATGCTTCATAAAAACAAAGTGAATTAGAACAAAATGCTTTTAAATTGAAATTTGGAATTTCCCCTGATTTCAAGAGAAAGAGAGGCAGGCAACAAATGCAATAAATCTCAACAAATTAGTAGAGAAATATAAAACTGGGCCTATGAAATGTGATTCAGAGAAGGGAAGCACAGGAGAGACTAACACATGACATGTACAGAGCCGTAACATTTACAACAGCTGTGTTATGAAACGCACTTGGTATTCTGGAAAACAAGAAACAAAATACTTTGTTAAAACACTTGTGGATGTATCGATGACTGAAAATAAGAGACAAAATCAAAATCACAGTTTAACCGTTAATGCTATTGAGGATGTGATTTCTGGTGCCTTGTTTATGCCGTGATTCACTGAACAACACAACACAGCAATGGATGCACCACATCCAGGGGAGGCTGTGCTTGACTCCCTTGAAGTTAGTGCAGTCCCTCTAAATGACCTTTCTCTACTCAGGCAAAAAGTCTGGCTTCAGTGCCAAACACTCCTATTACCACAGAGAAATCCATAGAGCTCAGACCCAGACCTTGGTCAAATCTTTGCACAGGTTGAGAAGACTCCAACTCTGATGCCATCCTTTGGACTAATTTCTAATGTTTCAATGCTAAATTTTGACCATGTTTTGTTTTGTTCCTTCAAATCCCTTTCTCGCATGTCAGTCTCAGTAGTAAATAGCTTGAGTATATAAGGTACCCACACACCTGTATTCCACCAACATGATAAAGGTTAAACCAAATAAATAAAAGTGAAAAGCAACATCCAGCTTGCTGCTGAATTCTGTGAAAAAAGTGAAACCCAACTTCAAATCTCTCACTCTTCTGTGATGATAGGGCTATTTATGGGGAAAGAAGCAAAATTCAGAGCAATGGCATTTGTGCTCTGGGAAATACTGTTTTCCAAAAACCTTGGCTACTACAGCAACATGATTTATTTATGATTTATAGTCAATTAGCTCCCTAACTAAAAGACAATTACTGTAACTAAAGATGTACCTGGCTGGAAGACTACTGAAATACTGCTTATGGATGGCAAAGCAGAGGGCTCTGAATTCCAAGTTAGTAATCATTATTGTTGATCATGGAAGACATTTCTGGCAGTGGTTTAACCTCAGTGATACAAAAGGGCACATTTGTCAAATGGGTGCTGACAAACCCCAGCCACCGAGATTCCAAACCACGTCCTGCCACACGTGTGAATCTGTATGCAAAACAGCTAGGTGGAAAAAAAGAGACAGCAAAGACCAAATTGCTATTATATGCCTTTACTGCATTCTGCAGCCATCACAGATATAACTTTTGGCTGCAAAACTTTAACAGAGAAGGGTTTTGTGCGTAAATTGCAGAAATCCAAATACCTTAATACATAAAATTCAGGTTGTACTCTGATCCTTGCAAACACAAACATCGTTATGACACCTTTGTTGTAAGAGGCCATGCAGACCTCTGAGCTGTCCCTACCCAGCATGAAGTGCTTTATGCTGCCTTCATCACCATCAGTGACATTTTTCACCTCAGAATTCATTTTGCTCCTCCTTATTCTCGCACCATTGGACTTGTCGTGGCTTTTCTCCAGCATAAGCGTGACCAGATGTAGGTTCTGAGATGATTCAACTCCAGCTTTCATTCAAGCCGATAAGCTGCTAGCAGAACTTTTTCTAACACACATCCCAAAAACATTCTTTGTGCCTTCCTCCGAGATGTCAGATACTGGCCATTGGAAAAGAGAAAACATCTGTTTTAATCCTCCCAAAGGAATACATCAAAGTTTGTGTGTCATTTTTATGCAGCTGCAAGGCCTTTTATTCAGCTAAAAAGACTCCCTTTGTAAAACTACCATAAGGCCTTTTTGTTTTGTGTGTGTTTGTTTTTTTAAAAACCAAGCTACTAGTTTTTGTTCTTTTTCTTGTAAAGAATCACAGTGCCATTTCCCAGGTAGAAATGGCCAAGGAATGATCCTTCACAGTAATTTGGTCCTAATAAACAACTGTTCTCCAGAACAACCTAAGTTCATTCTCCATAGAAAATAGCTTCTAGGCTCACAGTTAACAGATCTTGCCCCTGCTTCATATGGTTTTGGGAGCTTTAAACTAAACTGATCATCTGAATTCTTCCCCCTCCTCATCTCATCAGTGAAATCCTAGGAAGGCCCTGTCACCATGGTGGAGGCTGGCACAGCAACAACATGTGCGTACAAATGCCATCTCAGCTACAAATGTGAAGAGCACAACAAAAACCTGATTTTATCCACCGGAAACCATCACTCTATCTGCATCTTCCTGAACAGATGAGAAACTTCCCATGGTGTTCTGGAGCTCCAGATTCCAAAAGCAGCTATGAATAGCAGCTTTAAATTTAACCAAGGTTGCAAAGAGAGTGCAACCTAAATGCTACAAGATGATACCAGTTCAGCTGGTTCAGAAGCCAACAGAGCCTTGCTTGCAAGTGGCATGGAGATAAATTCCAGATCACAGGGCAAAAACATCACCGTCAGTATCCAGCAATGCTGCAAAAGTGGTATGACTTTGCATGATCACTAGAGCAGTACAAGTCTCCCAGGAGTTATTCCTGCTGGCAGAAGCCCAAAGGCTGGTGAGACCCAAGTGTATATTCTGGAGGTGACAGTGCACTACACTGACTCACACTGAGCAATTTGACTCCTATGCTCCTTTTCCTTTAGTTCTTTCAAGTATGAGCAAGCTTAGGCAAGCGTGCTTGAACTTTTGTTCCACCTCTGTCACTGGATTGCCTTTGCAATTGCAAATACTTAAATTGCAAATTCATGAAGAGCCACTTGGCAGTGACAGCGGAGCCGGACAGCAGAGCTCCCTCTGGCTTCAGCAGTGACAAGTGTGGGACCTTTGCTGAGGTTCGTTTGTGTATATTAGGTCTGGTTTTGCCTTTCAGTTTGGGATACTACCAACAGTTACTTGAAACTCCAGAGGTAGCCAGCAGAGAAAAAAAAAAAGCTATAATTTAACTAGGACGCCAGTTGGGAAAGGGAGGGGGAGACTGTTTGAGAACTGTGGATTAACTGATGGTCTTCAGAGTATGAAAACAATATCCTTCTGATACTAGTAAGTAGAAACAGGGCTTGGATTCCATGGAGCTTTCTTGGTCTTTATTCTGTAAAGACAGAAATCTGGCTCTGTTTCATCACAGTTATCTACAATCAGGCACCCCTCCACCCTTGAAGGAGATTAGTAGTGATAATGCATCTGGTACCTGCCCCAGCAAAAGCAGATCTATGCGGAGAAAATTGCAAGACATTTTTTGAACTTCTGCCCAGTCCTGGAAGTCCCACCAACCATTTCCAAGAGTCTCATCAGTTTTTATGGCTTGTCTCTCAAGAAGGCTGCCGAATCCTACGTGAAGGAGATATCTTAAAAAGATTTTTGCAGACATTTATTTCTGGCCAAAATATATTGCTGGAGGAAAAAGAAGCCACCATACAAATCTTGTTAGAGACTTCAGCAGGGACTCACAAATCCATGCAGAACTGAGATAAGCTAAAAAAGGCAATAGCATCCAGGAAGCAAAGACAGACCAGCCAGCCAAATGCAACTCTAATTCCAACCCATGACAGACCCCTGGGGCAGCTCCAAAGCCACTTAGCACAAGTGTGGAGCTGGGCCAGGAAGAGAAACTGGCACCAGAAGAGCAGCTCTAGCAAGTCCAGACTGCAATTTGGTGATTTGCTGAGGGGGACAGAATCAGACAGGCTTGTGACCCCCAGCTCCAAAACCCTTCAAGTCAAACAGCTCCAGGGACACTGTGATTTCTGAGCTCCCTGTACTGCAGAGCGTGCACCATGTGCATGCATAGGAATATGGAGTAACAGCACATCCGTTCACCACACAAAACACACTGGCAATGCTTGGTGTGGCTTGGCAGGGGAACCTATATCAGCTGTCTGCAGTCCAAGGTCAAAAGGGCAACCTGCCTTCAGAGACACCTGAAACTTCAAGGAACTGTGTTCCGGAGGGAAATTTGTGCTTCTGGAGCACACAGCCTGCACTGGACCCTCGACACGTGCCAAGTGAGCACTGTTCCCACTTCATGCCACACAGGAGGTGAATTTCCCAGGAGAGCTGGGGGAAAAAAAAAAAAGCACACAGACCATCTTGACAGGCTAGAGGCTAATCCTCATGCCTCTCAGACCCCTCTAATAGACCCCACTGGAGGGACTGCTCCGCCAGAGACACCAGTGCAGGATTACCAGGTGCTGGGGATATTTACCACAGCATGGAATGGAAAATGCTTTTTTTTTTTTTTTTCCAGGGATACAGTGCATAGAGCTGCCAAGAAGGTGACTGCACTGACTGTGAGACTGCTGACAACTGTTTGGCCTGGGGGTCCCTAAGCAGCAACTGTTCAGCGCTGTAGGAGGAAGGTAAAGGAGTGAGACCAGAGGTTTTCCAGCAGTGACAGATAGAAATCTCCCCACAGGCTGTGTCACACTGCTGCAGTATCTTCAAAAAAGCATCTGTCTCCCATATATCTATACCCTTAGAAAGCAGAAGCTGGAAGTTTCTTCTTCTCCTGCTGCTGGAGTGCAGCTCCCAACCTCCTGGACAAGGTGGAGATGTTTGCTGCATGCTGTCCCTGCTGCAGACACTGCAGGACGGCCAGGGAGGGCATCTGCTCACAAGACATTTATGAGGGTGCTGGGTTTTCTGAATGATGAATTTGAACAGAAACCATGTTGCACCTTAAGTGTCACTGCTAGGTAGAAGGGAAGTCATGAATCTTCCCAATGTCATGATTTTTTAAGCAGCAAATGAATATATATTGGAAGAAACACTACAGCTGTGACTGCTTCATTGAAGCCATTAACAAATGAGTGTAACATGCCCAAGTGCAGTCAGCCTTGTCTAGGGGCCGCTGTTTCTTTCTCCCATCCTTCTTCTCTCCCTGCTGCTCTGCTTATTATTTGCTTCATTGTTAATCCCACCTAATTTAAAAATAGGAAATTGATTTCTTATGTATCCATTACAAACCAAATCATTTCTTTCTTACAGCAAGGATCATATTTCATAAGCAAGTCATGGAAAATTAAAACCATGCCTGTTGCTTTGATGAAATAATGGAGAGATACACTAGAGGGGAAGACACAGACAGCTGGGGGCTGTCATGCAACCAGTGGTTCAAGTTAACTCTTTGCAGGCACCCAATGCTCCCGCAGATGCCAGTTTTCCTCCCCCAAACTTCTGGTTATAGTGCCAAGTACTCCCTTATCGCCAAACCTCAAAAGCGTCTAAGAGAAGGAATGCAACCTCTCTGAACAAAGTAGGTCAATGATATGGTGGCTGGAGATTATGTTGTTAACAGAAGGTTTGCAACCTGTCTGGGTACAGGACCAGATACTTCTCAATATTAACAGTACCAAAACTAGGTTCCTGAAAGTTGCTGTTGCATGGTGTACACACCACAGGAACCCACAGTACTAGCCACACATTAGCCCAGAAGTCCTTGTAGCATAAATATTTCCAGGCCTTGGGCAACATTAGGCCACCATGCTTTGCTACCAGGTAGGGAGATTTAGACTGAAGGGGAACCACATTTGTCTGGAATGATATTCAGTGTACATTGCACATGAGTTATGTCAGGACAGCAGGCACCCCAGCCAGATCAACAACTAGTTAGCAGCGTACTGTGACTCAGGGCAGATTATAAATTAAAACAAAATCCATTGTGTGCATTACCAAGGATTTATGGACTGTTCTGTGAACCTCCCTGTGGAGCAGACAGGACATGGGTCCTCTGAAGAGTAATCCAGATAAGTACCACAGCTCACAGGACATTGCAGCATCCAACCCAAAGTTCATTGCATACTTCATTAACATGTTGATCTCTAGTATTTACAGCCAGAAAAAAACCCTCTTCAATTTTCTCATCAGAAGCAAAAAGATCAGTGAGTTATCACTGTACAGAACATTTTTTATAATGTATTATCTATAGATGCATCTATATAAAAATACCATGTCTGAGGACAAAGACTAAGCAAAGCTATGACAATAGACCACAAGCAGACAGACTCTGCAAGAGTAAAGAGTAGCAGAAGAGATTGTTTCAGAGCAGTAATTAATCTCTTGGCTGTTCATCCCTCTGAGCACATCCTTTGAAGCAAGAAACTATTGCCCTCGCTTCTTTGGGATAAGAGTCTCCCATTTTTTAAAGAGAGCCCACTTTACAGTATCTTGGAAATCTGTGTTACTGCCATGGCTCAGGGATGTGCTGTTATTCTTTCTGGAAGTTAGGGCCAGAGAGATTATCAAACTGAAGTAATTCTTACACCAGCTAAATGGACTGCAAACACAGCCACCTTACCTAATCCTTCCCCTGCTCTGGGAAGAGGGCAGCCAGCAAGCAGCAGGCATTTGCCAGTTCACTGCAAAGTGCTGCCTAACAAGCAAGCCAAAGAAAGTCCTCCTAAAACTCTTTATGGTCCTTTTATGCTGATGATTCTCAGAATGGGAAAATAAGTTTTGTAACTCTGTGGGAGAGAAAGAAATGGGTTCCTTCCAGGAACACCCTGCATCATCTCTCCAGCCCCCAACTCCAAAGGGCTTGCCTAAAGCTGTGTCACTGGGAGATGCCTTTCTGCTAGTTTCTGTGTGGGCTGCTGCTATGTTGAACCAACTTATTTATGCAATAAAGTGTTTAATTGATCTTGATTAATTATTTAAGGTAAATAGACCATTCCTGACCTAGTAGCAACATGTAAACTGATTAACTTTACAAAGCCAGCAAAGTGATCTGCACAGCGATATCAGGTCTTGTAATGTATTATTTACGCCAAGTTATCCTGTGCCACTATCAATGATGTGCTGCCAAACACAAGACAGTGATTGCAAAGGTGTGACGCAGGTCCCCTTGGGGTGAGGGTAAGACTTCCCCAAGCTCCTTAGCACCAGTGGGACAGGAGGAGGAGGAGAAACCGCCCTGCACTATGGTAACATGTGGTGCCTCTGTATGGGCTGGGGGGAAGGAAGGAAAAGAAGATAACCACTTGCAGGGTGGGATGAGGGCTGGGAGCACGTGGGGAGCTCAAGGGAGACAGCAGAGCAGCAACAACAAATGAAGCATCTTGAGGGCAGACTTGACCAGCCCAGTGGGACCAGGCTGCAGTCTGGTTATCAGAGCCAGACACTGCTGCTAGCACAGCCCCACCTGAGAGGCAAATGCAAACTGGGCCTTTGTCTGGCTCTTTTTTGTCAGTCCTGTCATGGTCTCCCATCACTAGGGGTTACAGGGCAAAAAACTTTAATCCATGCAGATAATGCCTATCTTTGCTAAAAATCAAACTTAGATAAAAGCTTTCCAAGAGATTCTGCTTAGATTTGGGTCTAAGCTTTGCAACAGGAGTGCCCTATCCAGGCTGATAAGCAATGTGGTAAAATTGATACCTGGAGTAACTTATGCACATTGGAGGAAAGTGATTTGTTTAGATATCTACAGTATTCTCCATCTCTTCTGGCCAATCACTATGGCAGGTACGCAAATAAATGAGAAGAAAACACTTACCGCTCTGGCTTCAGGGGAGAAGCAGATAAGGCTGATAAAGCAGCAAGTGAAATTCCCCTCCAGGTTCCCATGCACATATGTACTTGGACAAAGGCTACAGCAGAAATACTGCTTTGGTTGTTTGAAATAACAGCACAGACGCCACCACTACCCCACACCCTCCCCACCACAAACAGGACAATAACTTCCCATCTCCACCAAAAGCTCCTTGTCCAGAGAAATTATGGTCAAAACAGGCCAGACAGAGCAGCTGGAAGCAAAAAGAGGCATCAGAGTCCTCCTTGGAGAACAGGTGGGAGACCCAGCAGGAGGTGGATCTCCATTCACAATCCAAGGCCACCACCTCTGGGGAAGCAGCCCTCACCCCCCCAAGCTGGTTCTGTGTAAGGGTGAGGATGTTACTAGCCTACAAAATACAGAGGCAAGAGAGATGTGGGCACCAGAAGCCAGCTCACAGGCGAGTAGCACCAGTATGGTCCCATCACTACAGCTTGAAGGAGGCAACACCCATAGAAACTGTCCTGTGCTGCTGCCACCAGCCAGGAGGAAAAGTACAGAAGACAGGAACATCTGGATCCTACAGAATGTGCTAACCCCTGTCAGCTGTGCACAGAAACCCAAAATCCTTCATCCAGTGAGAACTGTCTTAGTGATCTGGCCATGCCACCAAAGGCTTTGAAACCATCTCCTTTGTTTTTGAGCAGAGATTCATAAAGTCTCATGAGCCATATTACAAAAAAAATGATAGAGGCTTTCTGCCAAATTGCTGAAGCTTCAGGGTTCTTCCACCCCCACATCTCCTTCCAGTTTCTTTTACATCCCAACAATTCCTTCCTTGTATTTATTTCTACTCAGTTTTCTACTTCAGGGACCCAAGCAAGCTATTGAACCCGAATTAAACATGCCACAGGAATTCAGACTTTGACACGGCTAAATATATTGGTTTCCAATGAAACAACACAAAAGGCTAGGATGAAATACTCTTTCAGCAGCTTGTGCAGCCATGTAAATCGATGTTGCTAAGGGAGACTGCAGAGAGATAAGACTCCACCACCCCTCTGGAGCTCACAGAGGAAGTGGTCTGATCCAAACCCCCTTTCCAAGCAGCATTCACTACTCCAGCTTCAGCTGAAATGGTGGATAAGTCACATTTAAAAAAAAAAAAAAAGTTTTTAAAAAGGACAGAAAAATTCAAGCTTCCCAGCTGGGCACGAGGAAAGCATTTCCTCTGGGGGCAGGTTTCATTTCTGAGTCATAGGACATCTGCAGCTTCCTACCCACGAGGAAGAGACTAAGCAGACCTCAGGACCGACCCAGGCCAGGAGCAAGGACATGTACTGTTTGTTTTTATTGGAAAATATGCATTTCTTTGGATGATAATCTTCACTGGCAACCCTAGACCTACAGGCTCCCTCACTCCAACTACTGCAAAGGTGGAAAATCAATCAGAGGGTGCTGGCAAGGCTGGAAATGCAAAGCCCCACATCCTGTGGTGCTGGGGACATGGGCTGTGCCTGAGGAGGTTCAGGTTGAACATGAGAAAAGCTCCTCCTGTAGGGTTGGCTGAGGTGGTCCAAGAGGCCAAGGCAACTGTGTCCTTGGAGGTTTCCAGGGTAAGACACAGCTGACCCAAACCAGCCCTGGCAACAGCTCAGAGACCAAGCTAGAGACCTCCTGAGGTCCCTCTCACTCAACACTTCCACAAAGACAAAGGGAAGCAGTGCAAAAGGAGCTGAATATAAAAGCGACCACAAAAATACAACCAGCAGGTACAGAAAAGAGGCAACTCTAAAATAAGTAGATTTATCCCTGTGTGTTAATTAACATTGAACCTGATAAAGACCAACTACACATTTATTTCAATGAAGCGAAGGGGCCACTTGGCAGCTGCCATATCGTCTCCTCTATCCCAGGGACACGCAAGCCAAGCAAAAACATTCAGGAATGTAGCTCCAGCTCACTCACTGGCGTAATGTGTTTGTTCTCCGACGTGTTGGATTCCTGCTTGCAGCCGGCTGTACTGGCTGTACTTTGGTCCAGGAACATTTCACCTGCATCTATGAACCCAGCACAACAGCCACGAGGGTAAACACTGCATTTTCAGAGGGCAACACACACGCCACTTTAAGTAAACCAAAGAACACACCAACTTTATTTGTATTCAGCCATTTCAGCAGACTACCAGGGCAGACTGCGCCGGTTTTGCAGAAATCACAGGGATTGTGCTGGCTGGGGGAGCTTCACTGTGTGAGGAAGGGGCTGGCAGAACAGTTATGGGGAAGCTGGAGGCCCAAAGCATCACAGCGGCCCAGGCCATCAGGCTCATGGGCTCCCAGTCCCAGAGAAGAAAAACCAGTTGATTTTTGTGGTGGTCAGGTTTTGGAGGGGGCAGGGGAGAAGTGAAGAGGCAGGGCTGACAAGAGTCTCAGGCTGGGGTTAGCAGGGGCAGACCGCCCAGGCTTTAAGAAGGGTTTGGTTCTCAGGAAGTAAGACATCTAACCAGAGCCTGCAAGTGTGTATTAGTCTATACACGTAAGACACATTGGGAAATAATTCCTACCCCACTGCATCCTTGCCATGCCTGTTGCCTGTGGGCAGAGGGGTGGTACAGACCTTGGGGAGGGCAGCCCCAAAGGAGACCTTACCCAAATATATGCACACCACTGCTGTGGGCGCATTTGGTGGTGTACAAGAGCCCACAGGGTTTCAGGAAGGCTGCAAGGCAATGTGTGCCTCCAGCAGAGACTAAAAGCACCCCACTTTCCAGGTCTGTGGTTCAAGACCAGGATCAGGACAGTGAGGTTAACGCATCAGCTGCTTCGCTGGCTGATTCACATCTCCCAGTTACCCAACACTGCATTGCCCATATGACATCTTCTCTCCCAAATCAGCTCCCCAGTGCTAAGGAAATCAGCTCGAGTGCTAGACTGCTCCCTCTTACACACGGCCCCCATTAATGCCAGCCATGGGGTGGTGTGACACAGACCCCATCCTATGTGAACCAGCATAAAGTCCCTTCACAAGAGGCTGGGCACCCACCTTGCCGGTTCAGGCTGTTGCACGACCATAGGGCAAGCTGTCTTGGGTCACTTAATCTCAGTGCTGCATGAAAAAAGCAGGATTTGGGGTTTCTGTAACTACAAGTTTTGTTTGTTTTAAAAGTACATCTTGTTTCAGAGTTTTTCAGGTAACGATTGAGGGGAAGTTAACAGTGCAAAAAGTCTGCCAATGAATACACAAGTTGTGCACTGGCTTAGGAGGGAGCATGCTGCCAGGACTTAGGTTGCCACCTTCAGCTGAACTGCAGTCCCAGGCCTCAAACGTGCTTTTAGCACAGACTGCATTACCATAAACTACTTTCACAGGAGGCTAAAATACCCCAGCATGCAAGCTGAGGACCAATGGGCCAGTTTCTGTGTCTCAGCTAACGTTACCACTAAGCTACAGTGCTTTGCCCATGCGTTGAATCTCTTTACAACAATCAATGTTTAACCTCAGTAACCTAAAATGACCCAGCAGAGAGGTGCCTCATGTCTGGATACCCACGAAAGAGTTTAGAGCAAGCCTGAACAAACTTCACCTCTGATGGCAAGCGAAAGCTGGCAGCATTTGCACTAGTTCCAGCCAGGGATCTCCCCCCACCCAGGCACCCTCCCAAGATAAAACTTCTGTCCAAACTTGGACCAGTATCTCCAGTTTATCACATATTGCCTGACTGTTAACATTATATGGTGCTTATCTCTCAATACACAAGCAGAGAGAGCAGGGCAAAATAACCCCTGGCCCTCTACTTGCCTCCTATTTAAAAAGAGCCAAGTAACTAGAAGGTTCTGTGCACTAAAAATAACTTAAAAAAAAAAAATCAGGATACTCTGGGTAGGTCAAAGCATTACTGGAGGAGTGCTAGTTATGTGTATATTAGATTACTAGTTCCCATTATAAAATGGCCGTCATAACCACCCTCGTTTGTCTCAATAAGGTAGTAAAGTAATTGCTGTGATATTGAAAGATAAAGGAACTCTGATGCCCATTCAGTGCCGCACTGCCACAATTCAG
Source organism: Rhinoptilus africanus (assembly GCA_013400135.1). NCBI lineage: Eukaryota > Metazoa > Chordata > Aves > Charadriiformes > Glareolidae > Rhinoptilus > Rhinoptilus africanus. The sequence goes on along the minus strand of VXBO01010966.1, from coordinate 385,476 downwards.
TTCTGGAGGTTACAGCACTGAGCATGCTCCTGGTGCTCTCACAGCAGCCAGACCAAGTCATGCAAATGCCCACCCCCATCAGCAGCACCTGGGGAAGTGTTTAGACAGCTCACATACAAATTACATGTATGCACATATTTGACAAAAAGCTCTTTCTGTTCCTGCAGATATCTTTTCCAGGGGAGGTGTGAGCTGGTTTCCACAGGAAGCTTTTCCAGCAGAAATACCCAGGGGAAGCTTGACTGCACCTTTTGCAAACTAGGGATGAGAGAAAGCATTCCCACCCTGCATCACAGGGGACAGGCTGGCTTGGGGGTGGCCCGAACCCTCCTGCCAGGTCAAATCCCCCAGACAAGCACCAGGAGAACATCCACAGACCAGCAAAGGATGTGACTGCTGTACCTGGACAGGAGCAAAGCACCCAGAGGGCAGCACAGGAGCCAGCTACAGAAAGCTGATTACTACAGAGGAAAGAATTAGATAAGCAAGACTTCAGTCCTACTGCTTGTCATCACTATCAACCTACAGCAGGGCTCACTCAGAGCCTCCCCACTTTGGCAAAGTCAGCCCCAGCAGCTCTACCACTCTGCCCAGAAAAAGGCCTTTCTGCTTCTCCCTGGGAAGCACCTCCAAGTAGGACTCCTGCCTCTTCACTCCTTGTAGGGCCTCCCCACCCTCCAGGTGCCCCTTATCAATGCTAGCAGGGCTGCCGTTGACCCCCCGTCCCGCCCTGGCTCTGTTCTTACTCATCCCAGCTGCTGGGAGGTGAGGAAGCCACGGGTTACCCTGGCAGCAGCAGGGATATAGAGAGGGGAAGTGGGGAGGCAGCTCTTCTCTTGGAGATTCAGCTTGACAGAAAAAGGGGGTAGTCAGGGGGTATGAAAGTCCACGGGACACCCTGCCATGTGCTCCCAAATCCTGCCTTGATAACTTCAAGCATCCTTATTCTTGCGCAGCCTAGCCGTGGGTGTTCCCTTACTTGTTCCCCACTCTCCTCCCATCCCTTGCCACGGAAAATCACGCTGAGATACCCTACGCAGCAGAGAGCCGAACGTCTTTCCCTAGCACAGCAGGCAAAGATGCTCCTTCGCTCGCCATCTTGTGGTGGCAGCAGGCAGCCTGGCACCTCCCACATCCCCTCGGCCCACGTCCCCACATCCCAGATCCCCTCCCCAGGGCCTGGGGCTTCACTGTGCCGTGGGTGCTGGGGACCCGCAGCCTCCGTCTGCACTGGACAGGGGGCAGGGCACCCTTGCTCGTCCTGAACTGAGTGTGACCCAACCCTAGCAGTGTCAGTGGGTTTCCAGCTGTGTAACCAAGGCATGGATTTGGCCCCATGGCTGCAGGTCCTCTCTGTGGAGTCACTCACACCCAGGGTTCAGTCATACCCCAGAAATTTCCCCTGACTTCAACAGGAGACACACTGGGAGATTAACACAATGGGGACAGTGATGTGTCAGCTATGCAGAGCTTTCATGCTCCCAGTCTTGTAACGTATTTTAAGTTAGCTTCTTCGCAGCCCCAGCACACCAGATCTAGGGTGCCCACCTTCGGGGAGCCCAAACTGCTGTAGTTGTCACGGCACCCTCACAAGTGCCCATCATGGGAAGGGATGTGCCACGTGAACACCTCTGTGATGGGGGACTGCCAGGGCAGTGGGTGGGCAGCTTTGCACTGGCACAACTTTGCAACCACCTAGCAGTGTGTTTGCAAAACTCCAAAGGAAAAGGCCCTGCCTCAAACCATTTTAGCATTTTTTTTCTGGGCAGACGATGCAGGACCCAGTACCATCCCTTCACCCAGTGCAGCTCTGGGGCTGGCAGTGGAGCCCAGAGAGATCAGCCATGGTGCCACCCTGCACCGGGCTGTGGGGCTGCGCCTGCACCACCGCTATGCACACACTCCAATTGCAGGCTTGGCCAAATGGTTTTCATTAAACCTACAAAGGGAAATTTGCCCCAGAAAAGGCAGATGCCTGAAGCTCTTCCAGGCCTGGATACCAAAGTGATGGCTTCTGCAATGTGCCCCCTCGGGCAGGGTCCTCCAGAACCTGCTGTGCAGCCCCAGCCCGCTCCTCCTGCATCCCTCACCCTTCCAGCCCCTCCAGCACTCCCAGTCCCCCACCAGACTCTACTCTTTTTCTGGTTTTCCCCCCTAATTTGGGATGAAAGCACAAAAGGAGCAATTTTGCTCCCTACCCCCTTCCCATCTTCCCTCCTTCCCTGTCTGGCAGGTCTGTGTTATTATTAAGACACTTGAGATTATGGTTGTCTGAAAGTCGAAGAATGACAGCAAAGAACCAGATGCTGTACACTGATAAATTACAAGGGCATTATGCAGAGGCAGCTGTACCATTTAAAAGCCTAGTTTTAATACCACACCATGATTTTCCAATGTGGCATCGTATGGTTCCAGCATCTGGGTGTCACCGCCAATGTCTCCCATATATTTTGCTGAGCACTGTCATTATGATAATGAAGAAATTGCAGCAGACGTTAATTGCAGTTCATGCTGGCTATTGCAAGAACTCAAAGGCATCAGAGTGGGCTGGCAGGGCCTCTCTCATCTCACAGGGGGTTTCTTCACTGTGTTGGAAGCACACAAGAGGGGCCTGGATGGCTGCAGGTGCTGTGAGCAGTATCCAAGCCTTGCAGTTCAAGTGGCCAGCCCTGATCGGGACTTACCATTGCTGGTCAGCACACTGAGATGAAGCCTTCAGGTCTCTGTTCAGTTCCCACTGCTGAGATTTGTAAATTCGCTTCCCTGCTTGGCTATCTCATTAGTCTTAGCAGAGAGTGGCCACGGACTGTGTGCATGAAGGATGTCCCCACGTCCCCTCCTCCATGTCCTGTTCCTGGGCAGCACACAGTGGGGAGGCCCCATAGAGGAGTGGGGCTGAGGCTCACAGCTCTTGATTCATCTCTGGATATGGCCCTGCAGCAGCTAATCAATTCAGGAGGGAAGGCAAAAAGGACTTTGAAAAGTTTATTCTCCATGTCTCTGTCATGCATTTAGGGATATGAAGGCCCTAAGATAGAGCTGCTGTGGCAGCATCTGCCCCAGGGCTGGCAGCACTGCAGGAAGGGACTCCCTGGCTGCAGTGGTGGCTCACGGTGGCAGCAGCAGCTTGGTTGCTCATGGTGGGGGGGTGGGTCTCTTGCTCAAAAATGTGGTTGTAAGGTGCGTGGGTATCTGGTGTTCTACTGGCAGGACAAAACATCTTCATTTTGCTGTTTAGTTTGGAGTTTGAGAACATTGAAATCATGGTCCTCTTCGAGCCTAAGTATCAAGGATCACCTCTACGTTTGTCTCTCCCCCCTGCCCTCCCCACCAGCCGCAGTCCAGTGAACTCCAGTTTCATGACAAGCTACTGATTTCCAGACATTGCTATAGGATGTATGGGAACAATATGTCACCAAATACTCATGACATTACAGAGGCTTCAATAGATACCAGGAACATTTGCTGCTTTGATGAGCAATTGCCTTTGCACCTCTGTAAAGCCCTTTGCAGGACTGGCCTCACCTGCCAGTGCTCGCCAAGGGCCAGGAGACCTGCCTTGTCTTGGGCTGTGGTTTTAGGGCATCACAGTGATGGCTCAAACCAGGTGAGATTTTGGTGCCATAACCACACCACAGGTGACACTGGTGGCACATTTGAGGGCAGCTACTGGGAGGCCCAGGGAGCACAGGGTCAGGAAGATCTGAGCCTCTGGTTTGAAATCCCATCGCTCGGCTCTGCACGCAGTGGCTGTCAGAGCTATTCTACAGGTGATACAGCCCTGGGTGTGAGAACATGGGACACAGTGACAACCCCTCACGCCCTCGGCTTATTCACAGTGATAGCTGACAAACCAGGTGATGGTTTCAGTGTCATGATGGGAGGAAGTCACAGAGAGGGTGGCACACAAAGCCTCAGGAATCCACTGCAGGTATGTCCTTGCTCTGCAGCATGGGGTGAGGATGGGCAGAATTGCTGCCCTGTGAGTCATTCTTCAATAACCACTGTCAGAAACGGAATCTTCCTGTATTCTTGCTCCGCCAACCAGCAGAACAGGGACTTGTGTCAGTGGCATGACTCACAGCATGGAGCAGGAGCTCGAGGTTTACTGCACCAGTGTCACAGGCTCTGGTAACCAGCTCCTGTTTGCCCTGGTGGACATCATGGGCAAGTAAAGCATCGCACCCTTCAAAAAGAGCTGCAGCAAGGCAGGGGGAGGAGGCAGCCCCCGCACTCAGCCAGCAGATCAGCTCAGGACAGCCTCAAAGCTGTCCACCAGAAATCCACCAAAGCTTCTACAAGTTTACAAAGCCCATAAAAGCAGATACCTCCACTTTCCCCTTCTTGACCCCTGCCAGACACGTTTGTTTCATTCCAAACAGCTCTATACAGTTGCAGGTGGGATTGATGCTCTGCCAGGGTCTGACCAGCAGCAGCAAACCCTGGGAAATCTTCACGTGTGTCACTTTCAGCTCCTGTTTGAGAAGCAGGAGCTGTGGCAGTGGTGTGCGCCTGGTGCTATGCCTCCTGCCAGGGTCCCAGCGTGACCGAGGGCTCCTCTGGTATCCCTGGGATGTCGTTGACAACTGGGAGAGCTGTCCTCTCTGTCTTATGCAGCTGAAAAGCTGACTTGAGAAATGAGCTCATTATTTTCCTCATCCCTCACTGTGGCCCACGGCTCCATAAACCATCCCTTGGGGAAGCCCTGGAGCAGGAAGAGCTCCACACAGCACCCTCCGCCTCACTTATGCCCAGGAAGACCTTTGCTTGAAAGCAACAGCCAGACACACTGATGCAGCATTAAACCTCTCCCTTGCCCAGGGTGGTGCTGGCAGTCATCATGCTGACCTCTTTTCATCTTATGGCCAGCAGAAAATATGATGAATAAACATACATGACCGCAACTTCAATGGAAAACTGCTTTGAGTGCCAGTGCTTAGTCAGTGAGCTGTCCTGCAAGACGCAGTGTGCCAGACTTCAACATAAACAACGGTGATGTGGAGTGACTCGAGCAGGTTAAAAAGGGGTGATTTTTTCCCCTGCAATAGTTTAGCTGTCTGCCAGCCAGAGCGCATGGCTGCAGGTGCATGAACAGATGGGGCTGGCAGGGAAGTGAATCAGGGGCTGGTACCAGCACTGCCATGGCACAGCCGCTGCCTGCAGCACAGGAATCACCACCTCTGCCCAGGGTGGGATGCTACACTCCTGAGGTGCCCTGGGGTGCAGTTTTCAGCAGGCAGGTGCTCCAGTCAGAGGTAACCTGGATTCAGGGAGCACAAAATTAAAAGGGATCCAAGAGGTGCAGTGAGGTTATCAGGGAAAGGGCACAGGACTGTCATGTGTTAATGCTGCTGGCACTGGCATAAAATGAGAGGAGGGAAGCATCACGGAGCTTAAGTGAGCAAAGCACTTTGTTCACTAGGCTCAAAAGCATTTAATATTATACTGAAACAGAAAATAAAAGCATTTGTTAAGATCCAACAGCATTCATGCTAGCTATTGTCAAACCACCAGCTACCAGGAAAGAAAAAAAGAAACAAGATGACCACCAGGCATTAAACTCATGGAGAGTGGGAGCAGGACACGTAGGGACCCTCTGGCGGGAAATGACACTGACCTGCCACTGCTGGGAAATTAGCTCACTGCTCAGGTATGGGTCAGTCACAAACCTTTCCCCCAGCTGCCATGGGCAGGGAGCCACAATTAGCAGCGATGCTCCAGCAGCTGTGCTGGGGGCATCTCCTTGGGGTGGGATGGGGGAATACTATGTATGTTCATCTTTAAAATCTCCCCCATCAACGTTAAAATAAATAAGACAACTCCTCACTCAGGTTTCTCTTTCCCAGAGAGGAACCCTTGCTGGGAGAGAGGCAGTACCCTGCCCTTCAAGCACCTATCACAGCGGCTGTGGGGGTCACACATGGTCCCAGCACTGCTGTGTGCTCTGTATGGTTGGGGAGTGCACAGCAGCCCCATGGCATGGCCTCCTTTACTTGCCATGGGCACACAGAGAGGTGTGGCAGGCAGCCCTGTGTGGGCTGGCACTGCTGGGTGTGGGGAGCTCAAGCCAGGCTGGCAGCCCTGCATGGGGGCTTGTTGCTTAGCAGTGCCAGGAGCTGGCCCCATTGCCCATCACACGGGGCAGGAACTTCCCGCAGCCCCCAATGGAGAACCCACCATGGAAGTGTCGGCATGGGTCCCTTCTCATTCCTGGCAGATGTCTTCAGCAAAAAAAAAGGCCTGGGGGACACAGGGGAGATTTTCCAGGGCGGGGGAGAAAAAATGAGAAAGAAGAAAGAGGGAGGCTGCCTATCTCAGCTCATTGCTGCCTGGCACCTGTGTCCCAGGGCAGCCATCCAAGTGTGCCGGGAGCAGGCACTGTGCCATTGCAGCAGATGGGCATGAAGGCAGGCAGCCCCAGGACTGCAACCTTGCCGCAGCTCAGGGGGGGCGGGCGGCTGTTTAGGGCAAATTTCCCAGCAGAGAATGTCAAAACAGCTGCCAGTCTGGAGTTTATACACCTATAATTAAGGGGGTATGTGATTTCTAATCCAGCTCAAATGGAGCTGGATTAATTGGCAAACCTAAAAATAGCATCTGTGACCATGTAAGGCAACCTTTTGTCTGCAGCTTAAATTAGGAAAGTGGGTTCTGGATGTTTGGAGCGAGCTGGAAGAGACAGAGGCATCCCTCTGCCTCCAGCCAGGCTGCAAGGACCTGACACTGCTGGGGGACAGGAGGAGCCTGCAGTTCACCCTGCTATCCAACAGTACCAGCCTGGGGCCAGCAGAAGGAGCCAGGGCAGGAAAGCAGCACCTCCAGTCCTGGGAGACGTGTCCCAGGGGAGTGGGAGACCCCTTGGCGGCTTCAGATGGAGCTGGCTCTGCTTCCCCTCCTTGTGCACCAAAGACCGAACTGCTCCTCATTTTACCCTATCACATTATTTATAAGAGTCCATAGCAAGTTTGCCCACTCTGTTTCCAATGCCCAGCAGCTTTACATGGTGGAAAGGGATTTTCTGAATTACTGGAACCCCCCCAGGAGACACCTCCACTTTCTCACACCGCTCCTGGCCAGCTTTGCACCAATGCAGCCAACAGCAGAAGCAGCCCCGCTCCTTCTCTCGAACATGCATCTATCCTAAGCTAGACTGCAAGGTTAAATTGCTTTTAATTTTTGTTTAATCATCTGCAGTGGCACAAATAACTAACAGCATCAATTTGAACTTAGCACACAAAGGCAGGTTCCAAATGGCAAAACATATTATGAGATTGAATTATTAAATGCAGCTAATGAGCAAAATAATGATGTGGCGCCAAGCTATAAAAGGTTAGACTTCAAAGTTGTCAGTTATGAGCAAGAAAGATTTAATCGTATTCTTAATCAAATATTTATATGATAATGTGTTTTAATCAAAATAAAAGCAATTAATTTGGAAAGAAATATAAACTTCCTGTTCTTGCTGTATAGAGTTATTGTTGCTTACACACTAGTAAAGCCATCCCAGTTGTAAGGTATTCCAGCTATCCGTGCCCAGGGATGCACTGGTGGGGCAACAAACAGCAGGAGAAACTCAAGACCTCCAGGTCGCCTTGACCCCTCCCAGGCGCTGGTGGGTCCTGCTCATCCTGCTGTGGTGTTGAGCAGTCCTAGTCATGCAAACACGGGGCAGCGGGATCCACATTGGCACCCGCTGGGGAGCCAGGGCCTCTCGCTATGTCTTTGAAGCACTTACTGTTCACAGATGATTTAGCAGCTACCTCTTTCCCCTCCAAATTCTGCCAAATCTCATAATTCTCCTTGGCAGCTGATGGTATCACAATGATTTCCAGCTGTGCCAGAAGCAGCTTAAAATGGCTGCTGTGCTGGAGCACCGATCCTCTCCTTCCCCTCCTCCAGGCAGGGAGGCAAGGCGACACATGGCCGGCACTCACCTGCTCCCATCCCTTCTCCAGGGCCCTGCAGCCCCTCCAGCCCCGCTTGGCAGAGCTCAGGTCTGCAGCTGGATGCTGAGTATCGAGATGCGGCGAGTTTTGCTCTAGGCTTTTAGTCTGGTATGTTAAGAATACAAAAATGGGCAGTTTAAAGAAGCAACCGCCCCCACCAACACCAGGGTTTGATTCTGAGTGCCTGAAAAGCACAGTGGTGGCGTCCTGTCCTGCCGAGATACCACATGTGAATGCTGTGAAGGAAGGGCCACGGAGGCTGGGCTGGACATGTACAAACCTGCCCCTTTGAAGAAAAAAAATAATCTAAAACTTTGCCCAAAAACTCAAAATGAATCTTGTTTGAAATTTTAAAATCCTGGAGGACCATTTCTAGCAGGTACTGCAACAGCCAGAACACCACGAGAAAACATCACCTCTTAAGGAATGCATCAAAGTCCTTCCAACGCAATTAGCTGAGGGAAGCAGCCACACAATTTCAGTATTTCTTTTAATGGAGCCTCCAAACCACCAGTATTCACTAAATGTGGGGAAGGATCTTAAAAACACCATGACAAGTGAAATAAAGCCTACTGAAAGGGAGCATCACTCACCCAAATTCTCCAATAAGGATGTTCCATTACTCTGTGCATAGCTCCAATGAAGCCTTTGAAAAGAAGGAATCAGACTGTGTTAGCCTCCCAGCAGCTCATACGGACCATCCACAAACCGCCCGCACAAGCCTTGCCTGCCCCATAGTGCCCACGGCAGGGGCACATGGAGCTGCCTGTGCCAGAGGCAATGCTAGGAGCAGGTACCAGGGACTCGCATGCCCCCACAGCACCATTTGGTAAACAGCCTTTGCAGGAGTGTGTCAGTTTTGGAGCCACGCAGCTGCTGGGATTTTGATCAAAACCACCATGACAGTGTCACAATGCTGGCCCTGCCTCTGGACCCTTGGCACACATCTCCATGTATGTACAGCACAATATTTTCTCTCCTCCTCTATTTAGCCTCTTGCGCTGGGTGGATGTATATGCACTTTTCACTGTCTGACTTTTTAAAGTGATAAATTTGCCATTTCTCTTGGAGTTGAGATTAAAAGCTTTCAGTGAATCACCTTTGATTGGAATCTCTTCTGTTGCCTTCAGTTTGGCCAGATGCTTCCCAATTATTTATCCGTCAAAACTTTTTTTTTTGATGCACACACATTTCCTTTAAGTGAGAAATAGTGTAAGGTTCTTGTTCAGTGTCTTTGCCCAAGTGAAATAAGCCAGGCTAAGATTCATCATCAAGGCTGGATTTTATGCTTGAACACGCAACTCAACCTCAAAAGCTTGATCTTCTTTATTATTCAGCACAGACTTTTTAGACCAACTTCAGCAGGAGCCAAATGGCACATCATAACTTTGGATTTAAAACTTTTATTTTTAAAGCTAGATCTGAGTCATGCAGCTTTCTCTTGAGATGGTTTCATGTAATAACTCCAGGCCAGAATCTGCCACCATTACTCACATCAGTGAAGGCTTACTTACATGAATAGACTCATTGAATGAGTGCTACTTGGGGTGAGTAATGGTTACAGAATCAGGTCTGATGCTTCTCCCATCAAAAAAATATTCCCCCTGATTTGAGTCAGTTGCTGGGTCCTGCAAGGATGTCCTGTCCATGACTCATGCAGCAATTACTTTGGAGGTAGAAAGTCAAAGGAGGAAACCTTGAAGACTTTAATTCCCCAAACTGACCACTGCTGGTGGTGCAAGCCTGCCCAGGGAAGCAGTGATCTGATCTAACAAGGCAGATGTCATTACATGTCAGTCATTTAAGACATTTGGCATCGATTTGTTATTTGGCTGCTGTTAGAAGTCTTTTACTTAGGTAAGCGTCCCAAGGACCCCAACGTTACTGCAAAAAGAAAGGGAAAAACCAGCAGAACTAAGCCCTGAATGACTCTGTGGGTGCTTTAAAGGTTTTGTTTTCTTCCCTCTCCATAGAGAAAACAAAAATCCAGAGCCTGTCAAAGTGTTCATGGATAACGTACCAATATACCAGAAGACGACTAAATTAACTAAAAATAAATCCATGTAACAAATTTTCAATAGCTTTAGCTGTCTTCAAAGACAAGTAATATTCTTTAATGACAGCAGGATTAGGCCAGTAAAGATCTAAGAGTTTAAAGTTATTTGATAGCTAGTTATTTTTCTTCAAAATAGACTGAAGTAAACCTTTGCCTGTAGCCTTCATCACTCCAGCAGAAATGCTTTGTCAGTGTATTTGTGACAAATTAACTATAGTGATAGAAAATCTTAGTTGAAATGAATATTCAAAAAATATTATTTTAGGCTGCTGGATTCAGGGAATGCCCGTCTGTTTCTAAAGCTGTGTGTTTTCCTCGTTAGCTCTCTCTTCCCCAGTTCCTTTCAGAAGCTTTCAGAAGTGATTAGAAATCGTTTTATTTTCAGCTTGCCTGGGGAATGGCATTAGTAGTAGAACAAACCAATGACGTTAGATTCTTGCTGTCAACAATAAGTGACCCATCATCAAACTTTTCAGAGAAAATATCCTGAAATTACCATATCAGTCCTGACTAGCTGATGCTAACATCCAGTAAAGATGCTTGCATCTGGTTATCTCACAAAGCTTTAACACCGAAGGATCTTGTCCTCAGAGCTCCAGGGATACAAAAGAGCACGGCTCTGTGCCTCCGTCCTCTAATGGGTCCTGTTCAGATCCCGCAAACAGAAGGAGCAAAGCTGGGGCAGACCACAGGTAGCTTTAACTCATCAGTAAGAAATATATGGCTCTTGCTCACTGCAAAGGCTCCAGCAAAGCAGAGGACTCCTGTTAGTCTCTTGCTCTAGTTACTGTCTGTACATTGCAGATCTTTCTTGTCTTGGGCAAAAGTCATTTCAAGGAGCACAATCCCGTTTGTGAATCTCAATAAGGCTGACTAAAACAGAAGGCCACTGCTGCCTGTCACCTCCCACACCTCCAAGTCATCCTCCTTAGCTTCATCCCACGGTCACGCTGGTCCTGTCCCAACGATTACACAGTTTAGCCCTGCATGAAACACCAAAACATTAGCCTGCGAATCCTGGAGTCTCTTCTTGACAGGTTGCTTTGTGCTGACAACAGGAATAAACATGAATAAGGCTTCTCCAAAGATGCGACTGCACAACCCAGCTCAGGAAGCTCCTACAACCGGTTGCCCCATGAGAAGCCACAGGAGCCAGATAGAGATGATCATGATAATAATTGTCCTCCTGATCCTCCTCCCATTTTTCAGTTGGAAAGTGTGAAGAATTATGTTGATGTTTCCTTCTCATTTTGATATAGTATCTTGTTTCCATATTAATATTGATATCAAGATGTAAATACATATATATACGCATACACACACTGCATTGAAGAACACTCATACTATCACATAAGATTCAAATACAGCTAAAAGTAGTAGTTTGTTTTTCCTGATGGTATTGGTTTGAAATTTCCCATCTACAAACCACTTTAAAGTCCCAAACAAAACAAAAATCAGAGTTTTTATTTCACAGAGAACAGGTACAGTGCAACAATCTCTAGGAAAATGAATTTTTATTTTACTGTTGCTTATGGTGACTTTTGTTCATGGCTGGTTTCAAAGACAACATTGAGTGTAGGAACAAAACATCTTTGCAGAGATATAATTACCATTATTTTCAACATCAGTGTTGTAATTTCCAATCCAAGTATTTCAAGACTAGGAAATACAAATATTACTGTTATTGCCACATCGGTAAATTATGTTGTTGGTTTATTCAGGGAACAACAATTAATGGTGCTCAGTTTTGTTCCAAAGTTTGTTGGACAACCTGACATGAAACACAATACACATTTTTACTAAGAATCACAACAAAGAGGGGGTTGGAGAGAAGGTATTTATTGACAATACACTCTAAACACAGAATCTGGAAGCAAAATCAAACTGGAAATTCATTCTCCTAGTAGAATGATGTGAGATGGTATTGCATTACTTTACGTAGCAGAAATCAGTGCTCCTCAAACCTCTTATTTAGCTCTTTTTGGTATCTAATGTCTCCAACTGTCATTTGCCTAAGCATCAGTAGGAACGAGCTGAAAGCAAGTGCAACTTACCTGATGACAGAAGGAAGTTCTAGTTAATTTTTAATTCTTTTCTGACATAAATCTGTTTTCATAATGTCTCAACCCTATAAAGAGCCAAAAATGCATGGTGTCTCAGCCTTGTTTTACAAAGGGTAGAAAAGAGGCTCTCAGTGGTTTTTCCATCTCCTTTAGCCCACTTCCCTATCACAGCTCAGACATAGCATCTCCACTCCTAGCCATAAAGGTTAAATATAAATCCAGCAATAACCATTAGCATCAATAACTCCAGAAAACTGAAGAGTAGTTAATGGTCTCTAACCCAAAGAAAAGGGAAGGGAATGTTTTGTTGGCTAATTGAAAGCATCAAGAATCAAAGAGACGAGTTCCTTTAAGTGTTACCCAGTACCTGATGTAAAAAGATAAATAAATCTCAGAACAATAACTGCTGCACAGTCATTAACTGACTACTTTGTGCTTAATCTGAATTCAGGACTCTTTCTCTGCAGTTTGCATAACATGGATTGACATTCTTCTGCATCGTCTTTCCAACAAGCAGCCCTCAAAGCCCTCTAAGGTCTATTTTGATGTAGAAACACAGGCAATTATTTTACCTGAGAAATGACATAACTGTTCTTGACTTCAGAGATTGACAATACAGCACAGACCCTGTTCCAGCAGACATAGGTCATGGTGTACTAGTGGCCTAGTGGTTTGAAACTATTCAGGATTGGCAACAATTTTTATATGTGGTAACTGAGTTATTATACTTAATGAGCATCATGTGACTAGGACATAATCCATGAGTATCTTCCATCACTTCCAAAATATATGAGAAAGACCTGTGAAGCTTCCTGATCGAGGCTTCTAGCAGGCCAGTAGCAAAGTAGAGGTGCAGCCTACCCAGCAGGACTTTTCTAATTTAGGACTCTCCTCCTTTGACTTTGGCTCTACAGAGCCCAAAGGGTTCCTCTGCAGGTCTCCCAGGACACTGTTAGGGAAAAATCCGCCGAGTGTTGAATGGGATTTGTGCCATAGCCAAATTTCAGCTCTGTCATATGTCAAGCAAGAAAGGATGGGAAGAAAGAGAATGAGAGAGGCAATTGACTTCCTCCCAACTAGACTACAAGTAATGAATGCAACTAATTGAGGTCAAGGACTCATTTGAGTTAGCAGCATGGTTATAATCTGAAGAAATAGCCTGCACCCAAATGCTTCCCACAGTCAATCTTGCAGTAACAACTCGGAAAGGTTTTCCAAGTATTTACCAGTTGCTGTGTCTGTCATCTTGCATGGAAGTTCCCACTCTGTCATGTGCACAAATCCACTTGTATTTCTCCACTTGTTTTACCTGCTTTTCATTACATAGCATGTATAACACTGCGGGCTTCTTGCTTTGCAATGCATCCAGCAGTAGCTGGATGGTGTTTGGGGTAGTTTCAGCTATTCTCACATGGTCCAAAATCCAGCAGTACTGGTAAAGACAAGCAAAAAGCTATCTACCCCGCAAGGAAACTTAACAATATTTTCTGTAGTGATTATTGTAGCCAGAGATTCCCCTGTTTCCTAACCACCGTCATCCTGACTTTTGCCTCTGTGTAATCATGTAACAATGAATATGGATTGGGAGGGAGCTGCAGTCAGAAAAGGCACAAAGTAGAGAGTACGCACCACTCCCATCCTTCTGAGCAGCTGGGAATTGCAAACATAACTACACATGCCTGTCCAGTGAAAACTGTATTTACTCATCCAAAACAAATTCACATACATCACCATTGCCAAGGTCTCTAGGCGCAATTTTGGACCATGCCGATCCCTTCTGCATGCCTTGATAGAAGACTGGGCTTGCTCTGTGTGACTGACTCTGGCTTTGCAAAGACACAAGCTGACTTAATTTCAAAAAGCAAGCAGGAAACTTTGCACATGTCCAGAAGGGAAGCCTGAGCCTCCCAGCTGGTGCTGCCCCATGAGAAGGCCCAGAGTTCCAGCTCCATCTCACATCAGTCGCCTGCTCCCACTCACCAGCACTAACACGGCTAACAAATCAGCACTCCCACACTAAAAAAAACCCCAAAAACACCACCACACAAGGGAAACAGATGTCTTCCAGCAAAAACATCTCTTCCAGAACACGGTATCCTGTCTGGTCACACTATCTTGTGCAAGCTATACCAGCTTTGAAGCTGGGGACACAAAGAAGAATATCCTATTCTATTTCTCATAGCTGAGCTCTGTCCCCTGTGGCAGGGGATGGACCCATTTGGAGTGGCCATCTATTCTCCAGCAGCTGGATTGCATGATGAACACCCAGGAACTTTTGCTAGTGGTTCCCTGGATCAACACATCATCCCCTCTGACGCTGGAGTCTCTGATCCCAAGACTCCTGCCTTTGGGCCAGACGTAATGTGTTACTTAACGTCCCACTGTTGCAGCAGGGCATGTGATAAAGCCTGTAGATTGATTTTTGACCTTCTTGGTTCTTCCTAGGCCTGTCTTGACAGNCGGCCCCGGCTATTTTTCCATGAACTCTGGGCCAGCAAGGAGGAAGAGACAGTACAGTGCATCTGTTCACCACTAACATTGACAAACAGCACAGAAGAGCTTCGCTAACCTGAAATGTATTGGCATATCTAGCCAAAAAACCACTTGATTTCCTCTGGAAAGCAAAAGCTGTGAAAGGCCATTACTAGCAGGTTGCCCTTGCATGTGAATTAATTGAATCAGGAAATGGGAAATGTGAGGCTAGAGGGCTTAGCTGTCATTTTACAAAAACAATTAAATGCATGAAATGTATCTTAATGGTATAATTAAGGCAAAATTCCAATCCGCCATTAGTAGTGGCATTAATTATTGCAAGCACATTACATTCAGTATTGCTCAAATGATGATATCCTTTGTTATGCAGCTTTATCAACAAGAAAAAAAAAACATCACAGATTATCTGCTCTTTGAGAGAAGCACTAAGACAAAACTACTTTTGAACAAGCCTTGATTACTTTTGTCTGTTCAGGCTGATAGCAGAGGTCAAAGTGACACAGGGAAGCTACTGTAAAACACTAAACAACTGCTAGGACCCATCATGGACTGTTAATGAAGGTGTACAGTGAGAAAGCTGTATGTAGCAAGGTTGACTAGTACCATCACGGTACACAGTAAGCTGTTGCCATACACTTACAAGAGCTAGATCCATCCCACATATAGCCTGGGATACTAGGCAGCTGTCAGCACAACATGCAGCCCAATTTGCAAACCCTCCCTGCCTGCAGCCACCAGATAGCTGGGACACTCAACCCAAGCTGCCTCAGGCTGTTGGTCTCACTTTCCTCTGCACTTCTAGATTTCCGCATTTCCAAGGCTCAGGTTTCAGCCTCAGCAATCAGTCAATGGCTGGGAAGTTGCTCCATGTAATCCTCAGTTTTCAAACAGACCAAAACTGCATTTGCGTAGTCACTCCTGGTGCAAGAAGAGTACTGTAATCTCATGGCCACTTACAAATCTCATATGGGTAGCATTTGGACCTCAAGCAGTCACTAAATATAACCATGTCATCCAATGCCCCATCACATCTAAGCATGCTTTCAGCAGTCTCTTAATTCCTGGATTTCACAGCACCTTTCACAAAGCACCCCAAACATCTTGTAATCTTTTACACTACACAAAAAGTTAAGGTCAGCTGATGTAAACAGCTGGCTTCCCCACCCACAAACCCTGCTTTTCAAATTGCCCATGCCAGGTGCCATTCTGGTGGGGGCTTTTTTGCCACAAGCCTCTTTGGAAGGGACAGCCCAGCTGCTCAGCTCCCTGGGAGCTGCTGCCCCCCCATCCTGCAGGGACATGTCAAAGCTAATTTTTTCCTTTTGACGTCACTTCCTCCCCAGTTGAGCTTTTCTCCCTTCCCCCCAGCATCTACAGACTGCCAAATGAAGCATAGGTGTTGCTTTTTGACCATTTCCTAGAGAAAATCATGCACTGCTGGGATAAGGCATCCAAAACAGCAAAGGGAGGTGAGGGATGCTCCTGGGTGGGACACTGACCCTGCAGCTCTCCTTTAACACACTCATTTATAAACCAGCTATGTGCACAACTTGCTTTTACCCTCCTAAAGCAACTGAAATCTGTTGTCACCTTCAAAACCTGGTTTGCAGCAGGGCAAGATCTCACCTGCCTTATACGAGAGTCAATAAAACATAGTTTTACAACCCATTTCATACTTTTATACTCTGCTCCCACTCACTCAGACTGTCAGTTCTCTATGTCAGGTTTCTGGGGTTTTGAGGCAGTTAGTTTGGCACGGCAGAGACACTGGCTTTAAAGCAGAGTACCTACACTGTGAAGGAGCCATCGATCAGTTGCTAAAAGGCCCTTGGATGTTGCTCAAAACTGTTTCACATACTGGGACAAGTGGAATTACTGATCTCAGAGGTGTGAAGACATCAAATATACATCTCCAAACAAAGGAGGCAGCCATCAATAACATTCCCCCTATGCATACACTTATTTGTGACTATGAGAAAACTTAATAGACATGGAAGCCTGTTTATAATGATTTTGAACACTTAATTCAGCTCAAGAAATAAATTTAACTCCCTCCAGACAGCCACATGACTGCTAGGTGGTAACTGCCAGAGAGGTATTTTCAATTATACATGGCTGATTTTCTACATGTACATCTCCTGTTACTGGGGGAGGGGCGGGGCAGAATCTGTTAGCAAGAGTCATCTGTTTCCAAATGCATTGGTTGGAGGGAAACATTCGTTCAGAAACATTAATTTCTGAACAAATGTTTACAATTAAAATGCAATTTTGATTCCACTCAACTCCTACACAGCCACCCTGTATCTCAGCCAGACCTGGAGAAGAAACCAGAGTTTCCAGGAAAGGCAAGACGAGGGGTCACAGCAGTGGGAAGTGCTGACCATCAGTTTGTCATGAAGATGTTGAGATGCTTTGAAGGACAAGGCTGGGGAACCTGGCTGTTTCTACAGCAGAACCTTGTTCCTCAAGCCATAAGCAAGTTCTGGGTTAATGGGAATCCAGAAGCAGAGAGGAAGAAAGCACACACAGATAGCACATGGGGATGGAGGACAACAAGATGCAGTCCCTGAGGGTTTGGGTCATCCCTCTCCCCTCCCATCCCCCCCACCACGTAGGGCTGATAACGCAGAATTTCTTTAAAAGCAAGACTTGTGCTGTTCACCCAAGTCCTAAAATCAGTCCAGAAGCTGAAGACCAAGGCAGAAAGTGAATGATGGACATAGTCTCCTGGGGGTGTGAGAAGCCCCCATGCACAGGGCAGCACATATAGAAGCAGTGACTCATGGTTCTGCTTTTACCCACATGTGGCCCTGGAAGCCAGAAAAAGAAAGCAAAACCAATGATTTTTCCCATAAAACAAAGCTTTCAGAGAAAAGACGAAATCTGTTTTCCAAACCCACATTTGGTGCCAGCAATTACTCACAACTAGTTACATTTTCTCATGACTGTCTGAGAAAGCCTTGATTTGGGGCAGACACCTCAC
Source organism: Rhinoptilus africanus (assembly GCA_013400135.1). Classification (NCBI taxonomy): domain Eukaryota; kingdom Metazoa; phylum Chordata; class Aves; order Charadriiformes; family Glareolidae; genus Rhinoptilus; species Rhinoptilus africanus. Next base: position 367,935 of record VXBO01010966.1, on the reverse strand, counting down.
CAAGGAGTCGGGCATCTTCTGGTGAATCAGAAGAACTGATTAAACTTGAACATAAAGTTAACCTAGTTACTTAAAACTTTGCTTTATGCCATGCTTTTCTACACCACAGAGAGTCTCAATTATATTCCTTGATACTGTCCCTTTGTTTTCTGACACAGCTACTCAAACACTACACACCCCAAAACAGAAGAGTTTCCTTTGAAGTATCGCCAGACTATAGGCAATGGTGACCACATCCTTATGTGTACATGAAGAGCAAGTGCACTGAAGGTGCCACGCCTTCCTCAAGATCCGTTGCACATAAAGCACCTGCCTGCATCACCTTCAGGTTTTCTGCAGTAGAAGTTTCTTTTCTGCTACAGGTTACTCATCAGATCTAAATTCTCAGCAGCAGGGTGCAAATGCATCCAGGCACTGCACAAAGTTGCAGAAGTTTTTTATACAAATAGATTAATTTGGCATTTACAGTAAAATCTGGCCTGGAGAGGGCACCTAGAATTCCACTTTCATGCCACTTTTATAACATTACTGTAACTCTAGTCCTATTAAGCATTTTTTCCTTCACGTGCAGGAATTATGCACCCAGCTGACTTTGCACTGGCACAGGAGGAAAGGAAGCTTTCCAGACCTCCTGTTTGTAAAGCAATAAAACAGAACAGGGCTCAGATCAGAGGGAAAATAAGCAGATCCTCTTGCCCCCACTCCCCCACCTCACCCTAGCTTACATTTAGCCCTGGCTCCTTAATGCCCTGGGAGCAGGGAGGCAGGGCACCAGGGCTCTCGGGGAACCTCAAGCTTTCCTCTTCAGAACAGAAAAGCAACAGACTGTCAGAGCCGAGGTAAACAGCAGCTCTGACAAGAGAAAAATAGAGATGAGGACAAGAAAGCAGTGGGGCCCATCAGGGTTGCACATCATTTGGTTTTTAACCTGATTCTGCTCATCTGAACCTTGCAGAGCCTTGGTTTGTGATTCAGGAAAAAAGATATCTGTCTGTGTGCACTGTGACAAACAAGTACATTAATAAGTTGTCTAGAACGAACACATGCTTACAGCTCATCGTCTTCCCTAAGAAAGCCATCGGTGTGCACTCACCCAGAGTTAAAACCCAGCCCAGCTCTCTCCTCTCGCTCACACCAGCTCTGCTGACTACCCCAGACCTATACAGACTCTCCTCAAAGCACTACGAAGTACTCTAAAAGGTTTGGTCTTGCATAACTGCATGCTTTCATGACTATTTTAGAGCTCCTAAAGCGTTCTCAATGCCTAATTCTTACTTATTTTAATGGGCCCAAGTATTAAAATGCTGTAAACACCTCTTGCAAAAAGGTAGCTGACAGCACTTGGTACTGAAGATATTAAACCAATGCTTCAAGATCGGAGCAGGAGCTGTGGCCACTGCCTATCCTCTGTTGGTAACACAAAGGACACACAGGTAACAAACTGAGGACACCCACCCATGACAGTACAGTGACCGCCTGGGACTTACCGCCACTGCCACGTCCTGCTGATGAGCAACTCAGCAGAGCTGTGGTTCCCAGGACAGTACAGCTATTCCTCTCCCTGGGTCAGGTATATCCATCTTAAAGGTTTGGACCAGCCCAGTAGCTTCCACAGTATTGGGAAACAAGATATGACAGCTCAGCCAAGCTTCCAATGCAGGAAAAGCCACCTTTTTCTCTCCATTGATGCCTTGGCAAAAGCAAGGCCACAGCTGAGAGGAGAAGACAGAAGCCTGGTGCAAAGCCACCTGCCTTAGTGCAGCATGTTTTTTGGTGAGCAATGTGACAGAGGTACTTTATACTTAAGCTTCCAGTCTCCTTTTTTAAAGCCAGGCTGCTTATTAGTAATGCACATCAGCACCAAAGCACTAGCTTTGTACTTCAGAGTTACTCTCTTAATTGAATGCCACTTCACAGAGACATGCTAATCTCATTGTTCAATGTCCAGGTTCCCTGCCTTTGCAAGAGATAAATACTCTGAGGAGCTGCATTTTCAGTGCCATCCAAAACTCACCACTAGTTGCCATGATTGTAATTTATTGCAGCAGCTAACAATCAAACTCAAGGCAACTGTGTGCATTTGATCTGAGAGTCATGACTGTGCGAGGGTGGGGGAACAAACACCCCCTAGAGCTGACAACTCATGAATCCTGACCAGCAGTCAATGCTCTCCCACATTTCCAAATTGCAAACCCCACTCCAAGTACACTGCGTAGGGTGCTTCATATCACCTCTCCCCTGCCTAGCCCAGAGCTATCAATCTAAACAGCCAGAGCTATACATTTCATTTATGCACCTTTTAATCTTACCTGACAACAGGCTCTCCACATGCAGAGCCAGGGAAGAAGCTGGGAAGCAGTGCAGTCCCCAGCTCAACCTGCTGGGCAGCACCACCCAGCAGAGCGGGACGCTCCCCAGTGGCAGCAAGCCCTGTGCCCCAGGGAGCAGCAGGTCAGGAACCCCCACAGGGGAGGCAGCCCCAGAGCTGCAGTGATCAAAATGCTTTCAGCCACAGAGAGGAAATGCACACCCACAGCTCCCAGACACCCTGAAGTCCACTTTTGAGTACTGTAAAAACCCGACATACAGCTCAATCTTACCTCAAAAAGAGTAAGCACTGAAGTGGCTGCTGTTTCAGAGGATTCCCAGTTCCACATCATGCAACTGCAAAGGGAGGTTAAGCAACACCCTCTTCAAAACCTCCTTTATCTCCTACTCAGCAGAAGAGCAGAGAAAATCCCCACAGTCAACCTCCACCATATTGAGGGCTAATCCCGGCCGCGTCCACATGTGCGTGGTAGCTGAGGCAGGAGCAGAGCTAATGAAGACTGCAGTAAAGAGAAAACTCGCATTTTTGTTATCTGCTTGAACACATGCAACGAGGGAGTTGCTTGGTTTGGTCCATGCACTCAGACTGAAATGAAGATTTTGCTTCCTAAAAGCTGATCCGTAGCACAGACTTGCTGGGAGCTGCCGCTGGCTCCCCATAAGGCTGTGTGAGCTGCTGAGGCACCAGGAAATCCAGCCCTGGTGAGCCTGGCTTCAGGACAAAGCATCCCTCTTGATTGCAAATGGGTTAAAAGTTTTAGTTCCAATCACTCATGTGAAATTTGGTTAGATGCTAAAATGGAGCCAGCAAGGTTCTGCTCATTTAAAATATAATTTAGGGGAAAAAAGGCTTCCTGGCTAACAGCTGGTTTGTAAATGGACTGGAAGGCATTGAGCACTGGCAGCACAGAGCAGAACTGCATACAGCACACTCACTGGTACCTCCAATACTTCATCTCAAGTGCTCTGTGGTGCCTTGAGAAGCCCACTTGCACCTCCAAATCATCACTCCTGATTCATCCTGGAGCCCAGACTGCTGTGGCCAGTGTCCTGTGGTCTAAAAAGGCAATGAGTGCAATTTAACCCATAGTGCTGCTTGTGACCCTCGCCTGCATGGAGGAGCACACTTGTCCTCCAAGCAGTACCCCAGCTCAGTGGGAACCTCTGGCTCCCTTGGGACATGGTGACAGCACCAGGCTGAAAGCCCCACCGCTTGCCCGGGTCTTGAGATCAGGGGGGGAAAGTCCCCTGCCAAATACCCCTCCAGCCATATGTTACAGCTGCTGACACCAGGGTTTGTTGAGTAATTTGTGTCTAACAGTAAAAGGGCTCCAAACCAGATACGCTTGGGTATTTGGAACATCAGACCCTGTGGTCAGTGACTGGCGAGCATTCTGCGAAGCCAGGAGAGCCCCACCAGTGAGCCAGGCAATGACATGGCATAAAAAGCAGCTGATTGCTTACTATGGGGAAAAAATTATTCCAACCCAGGGCAGCTGCTTTCCAGTACTGTATCACCCCAGATCATCTTTCCAGCAGCAATGCACAGAGAATACCAGGAACCCCATAAAATAAACTGCAACAAGGAGATGAGTGGAGCAGTTCCAGGATCAGAGCCAGAGGGGTTCTCCTTCCTGGGCTGCAGTTAAGCTCCTTTCAGTCATTGCTAGTGATAATTTCACAACTGGCTGTCAGCTCAGGGCTGTGTTGCAAGTAACCAACCATGCAGAGCATCCAGGCGTCCTGCTGAAGTCAACAGGAGCTCCTCGTGCTCACAGCTCCCCCAAATCAAAGCCAAGTGTCCACCACTTGCCCATCCAAACCAGCTGGAGAGGCCACTTGTAAAAGCTAGGGACACTTTCAGAAATGCTACCACCTTAAATGGAGGTTTGCGATCAGTCAGAGAGAAGGGCTGGGGAGATGGAGGGCTAAGGCAGAGCTCAGAGTCTTCAGGCAAAGCCCAGCAATTAATTACTACACGCTCCTTAGTCCCAAGAGGGACCTCAAGGTCTGGGTGAATCTACAGAACATCCTTCAGAAACACAAAAAGAAAACCCCCTGCAAACAGTTACGTTTTCAATAATTTTAATGTGATCACTGCAATTTGACCACCGTCTCAGAAAGGAAAGTCACACAAATTATCTGTGCTTAGGATTTGAGTCAATCTACACAGTTCTGGTTGACTGATGGTTTATTCGAGTTAAGACCTTCTGACCATTGGTGATGTTCTTGGCTGAAAGGCAGGATCGCAAGTGTTGGACATACTGGTGCAAACCAGAAATGCTTCTTCTGGGATTTAAGCTGTGACATCTGATCTACTCAAAAGAAAAGAGAATTGTACACGCACACATGTGTACACATGGACTGAGCATGCAAATATACCGGGAACCAGCTACAGCTTCATGGGAAAAAACATGTCATGACAGTACAGAGGTTGGCCTGTTATTCAGAAGGCTACTTAGCAAGGAAGGGGGAAAACCACACAAATATCAAAAACTGAGAAAATTGATTTTCCAATATTTGCAAAGAAAATGTGAAGATCTTTTGAAATTACATTGTGTTGGCAAACTCTGATTTTTGGGTAACAAAGCAAAAGGTGAAGGCAAATTTTCCAAAGTACTGTAAAATTTATTGTATAAGTATTGCAGCTTTTAGAATGACATATAATTGCCACTATCAGTTACTGTTACACAATAAGCGTTTACAACAGATTTTGTAAATTGGCATCAGAGTACATATTCATACTAAAACAGCAAAATATAGATAAGTACTGCATTGCATGTGCTGTCAATAGTTTATATAAGTTTAAACTTGAACAGAACTCAGGATATAGGACTGCCTATAACAAACTCCAAAGCCAAAGCAATGCAACTGGAAGTTTAAGAAAATATTAATACAATGAAATGTGTCTATAAGGCAGGCAAATTAGGACTTTAATGTTGTCCTTCATGAGCTTCTATAGTACAGCAAAAATTTGAAGCATGGTTTCTGGAAAACATCTTTTTGTTTTTTGTAGCTTTGTGTTGTATATAGAAAAATCTCTGAGCGATACAGAGACAGAAGAGATTAAAAATTCATTCTGTTCTTGCCTAGCACTGCTAACGCTACACATCTGGATTCAGTCTGTTCCCGATCCTTAGTAAAAATGTTGGGGTTTTATTTCTTTATTTTTTAAGGTAGCAGTTAGTGCAATTTTATAGTTCAGTACACTTACAAAGGGTGATTCTCCAGAAAGCAATTGGATTTCCTTATACCCCCACTTAAGATAGAATTAATTTCGCAACACTTATGGAAACAATGCACTAGATTAGTACAGCTGAATCTTCAAACAGGTGAAATTGAGGGCTGTGAAGGGAACACAAGTTGTACCAGTGTCAGCCCCAAATGAAACCCATCCTTCCTCACCCTACTAATTGACAAAGCCACGTTCCCATTGCATCTGGGGGCACTTTAAGGATGCTGTTTGCCATGCTGTAAGGTAAGAAACTCTGTAGGATTAACAACCCCTTTTAAAGCTAACGCAACTCTTAAAACTTTGAGCAAAAAGGCAGGCTAGGACAAGAGATTGCTAAGCATTAGCAATGCCTTGTTTCTTCATTCTTATGGGGCCTGAATCTCTGCTGGCAGCTGCAAGACGCTAGAGACTCCTCCGGAACAGGACTGCAGTCCAGCTTCTAGCACAGTTCTCTCCTGAGCTGCGTGAAGGCCAGAAGAAAACGAGTGGAGACACCAGCAAGGGTGTGCAAAGCAAGTTCTCTGCCTTGGCGGCAATACGGGACATGGGAATTGGGAAGAAATGGACCCCGAGGCAAAAAGTAACATTAAATAGTAATAATAACAATAATGATGACAATAACAACAACAATAATAAAAAAGAACAGACAATTATTTCTAAACACCCATTCAGAACTTGGAGTTGATCTGGGCCCCAGATCTGATATCTGCACTTGAAATATAGTTCTTGGGACTGCAAAGCAGAGAGATGGACAAAAGAAAGACAAAAGGTGACAACCTGGCTCCGTCAAGGTGGACTCAAGTTGCACCCGCTGCCTGGGACCTAGGGCTCCCCCCACCCAGCGGACCTGCACCAGCAGTGGGGAAGGTGGCAGCTTGATTTTTGTGCATGGCATGGACTGAAAGGCATTATTTGCAATAGAAATTTGGTGTTGATGAGCCACCCCGTTTCACGCTCATTAAATTCACCAAACTAGAGAAAGAGGTAAATGAAACTGGACCCAGGAACTCAACAAACTCGTTACTCAACTGCAGATGCCTGAAGTGATGTTTGAGAAATAAAAGCTCACAATAGGAATGGATTAGGGTGGAAAAAAGTAGGGAAAACCCCCCAGTGAATTGGTTGAAATTTTGAGGACTTCAAACCATGACAGCTGGGTTTAATTGCACTGCATTTTTAGACCCTCTCCCACTACCCCTCTGTGCCTTTCCAGATCCTGCCCACCTCCCTGACCTCTCTATAGGGTTTGGTGGCTGTGACAAGATGCCACGTGACAAGACAAACCCATTATTTAACAACCTCTGGTCCCCATGACACCTCCTTATTCACTGCTCAGTTTTAAATGTGTGATACATATTCTACCCAAAACCTGATGAGGTAACCAGGTTTTTTTTTGTGGCAAACAAAGCAGTTCAGAACACAGACCACCATCCCCACCCTGAGCTCCCCAAAAAAACCCAACCCCAACAACGTGATTCACACATTTTGGCTCAAGAGGGCGGTAGATATTGTATTTCAGTTTCTCTTTTGGTTGGCATCTCATGTACAATATCCACCACAGTCTCCTACCTCCCCGGGGAGGACAATGTGCATCACTGAGTCGGAGCTCGCTCAGGAACAGTGGGAGACAGTGGAGAGGCAGCAGCCACCAGCGCAGGGCTCTCAGCGTCTCCAGGGTGCAGGCAGCGCTGCCGGAAAAGGAGGGGCGAGCAAACTGAATGCAAGATCCAAAGAAGCAAGAGACCAGACACTGGTTACCTGTGATGCTAACAATGATTTTGTTTTCCCCTCTCTAAAAAGGGAGGTTTACCAGTTCTTTAATAAGGCACTAAATAGACATGTTACATAAAGGAAAGATACATATTGAAAACATATAAATTCATCAGTTTTGTACCTTTCATGACAAACTAGATTTATTCCTTTGCATTACTTTTTTTTTGTGGGTTTTTTTTTTAGGTCACCAAAATTTAGGTTACATGACTGTAAAGCTATGAAGATTTCAAGAGATGTGGAAAAGCAGTTTGAAATATTGAGAAGGTACAGGACTATTTCTAGGCAAAAATCAAAAAAGCAAAAAATAGTGATCAAACTTCAAGTTCAGCTATTCATCATCATCTTTAAAATATAAATATTGTTCAAATGGTCAGAACTTCAAAACTGTTCTCATGGTTTTTGTGGGTTTTTTTTTTCAAGTAATAGAAAAGTTGCTTAAAAACAATAGTTATTGCCTTTATATCTTTCATTTATGTCACTCTACTAGATAGCATCCTGCAGAAAATTAAATCACACCTCCTTGTAAAAATACTCGCTCCCTGTGGTTGCCCTACCGACCCTTCCTTGCGCTTGGAGAGATGGGGCTGAGAACAGGTTCCTCCCTTTTGCTTTCTCTCTCAGGCACACTCAGGTTCCTCACTTGCTCACTCCGTCACATACAAATTCACCGTGAGGATAAAACACCTACCAGACACCTACACAATATAAAAATGTAAACAATAGCATAGTAAGACAAAATGCTTCCGAAACCAAGATAAATTAAAGTCACAGAATGCCCAGTGGGCAGGAGGGCAGGTGGGACCGTGCTGCTGTGGATGAGGACATCTTCAGAAGAAGTAAAAGGGGTTTGCTTCTAAAGCATTAAGCATATTTCTTTAGACTTTAATTAATACACCACAGGAGCACATTAATTTCCACCTACTATATCTGACGCCTCTTTAGCTAGGACAATGAAGTAAAATAAAGCAACGACCAGAGGCAGCCCAGGGGATGGCAGAGCTGTGAGACATGGCTGCACCCATTTATCCGAAGTAGAGGTTTGGGAAGTTAATACAACATGAAAATTACTTTCACCACCATCACACTTTTCAGCTCATACTTTCAATGCGATATTTAAACCCCAGCTGAAAGGCAGCTGGTGGGTACATTACCATTTACTCAGATGAACTTCCATAATCACCGCTTTAGCTTCAAATAGGGCCCTTCAATTGGACATTGAAAGAAATGAACCAAATACCACTTTGTTCCTTCAGACACAGAAGTTTATTCTCACCCCGCCCCCCCGCACC
>VXBO01010966.1:296808-359300 GCA_013400135.1 Rhinoptilus africanus | reverse complement strand
CCCCCCCAAAGTTAGAGGTTGTCCAGAAAAAAAAAAAACCAAGTAATTTTTGTCTGCTTCAGTCACTACTGACTCTAAGAAGCAGGCAGTTTTCATTTCACCTTTTTACTTCAATAATCCTACCGGATGACATACAGATACACACCAACTCCTCTTGCTTTGTAGGGAATGTATAAAGCCGTGACTGTTGGCCATGCGCAAGGACTCTAGAAATTAAGGATGTGCATAAGATGCAGTCTCGCTCACCGCTCCTCCCAGGGCTGGTATCTCCACTTCAGCATTTTTCCACCCCCTTCCAGCTACTTTGTTCTTCACTTCAACACAGGTTCATGGTAGACATGATAGAGGCTTTGACCAACACAAGCACTGACATATTTATATTAAAAAATAGTGCAAAATTTCAATGTTTATATAAATAACTCTAAACCCCTGCTTTTGATTTTTTTTTGTTTTTGTTTTTTTACAATGTAATACACACTTTTTGAGTTGGCACTCAAAAAATTGCCATTTTTCTTCTAGTTCAGAAAACAACTTTTTTTTTTTTTTAATAGGCCTCTTCTAATACAAAAATACTCCTGCTCCTTACACATACACTTTCTCTTATTTTTAATATATATTTATATATTTATATTGCAGATCTTTAAACAAAATGTTTTTGTGCAAATATTTTTTCTTTAAGTGAAATAAACAAAAGAAAAGCATTCACACACAGCTCAACTAGAAACAAACAAACAAAAAAGGACTACAGTTGGTGTGGGGTTTTTTCCATTTTAAACATCTAGACACAGGTCAATGAAGAAATGTTTTTGCAAGCTTGGTAGGTTTGTGCATTCAGACCAGACATAACAAGTAAATATTTATACATGGAGAGATGGGGAAGGACTTTCTTTTTGCTTTGCTCATCTTCCTCAACTGACTCACTCTCTCCTTTTTCTTTTAATAAGAAGTGCAGTGTGTTTCATTTCCTTTCTTGCCTTTTTTTTTTTAAAAGGGATGCCCTTTTTGTTTCTCTTTCTCTTTGTTCCACACGGTTGTGCTCTCAAGGCCATTAATTTGTGAATGATGAAGTCCGCTGCCCTCCAAGAGGGAGGGCATCCCGCTGTTGTTCTGCTGGTGCTGGTAAAACGTCGACCCGGGGTAGTGCCCTATCACCTCACTGTAGGTTGGTGGTGGTCCCTCCATCCTACCATTGCTCCCATAGCAGGTTGCACTGATCCCAGAGTTACTGCTGGGGGGGCATGGCCCCCCATACACAGAGTTATCTATCAAGTCACTGTCAAAGATGGTTCTGTTGGGGGGTGCCCGAACTGACTCCCTGTTGAGCTCCATCTGCTGCTCAGGGTCCCGCAGCTGCAGCGTGCAGGGTCCCTGGTACGGGGGAGGCTCCTCACCGTCCGACAGAGAGATGGTGGGCGGCAGGTCGATCTCATGCTGCATGTAGGGGTAGGTCGGCTGGAACCTGTTAAAGCGGTCCCTCTGCAGAAAGGACGGCACTGCCAGGCGGTCGCCAGGTCTCGGGGTGTAGATTTGCTGCTGAAAAGGGAGAAGAGAGAAGAGTGAGATGCTGCAGCCCCGGGGAGAAGGAGAGGCAGCAGCACCCACACCTGCTTCGCCCTCACCTCTGCTATTCCATTCCCCGACACGGTGCTCTCTGAAGGCCACAGGCTCCCCTCCTGCATTGGAAAGGAGAAGAGAGCAGAGTGAGTCCGGCTGCAGCGGGGGCTCTGCTCCTGCAAACGGCTCGTGCCCGCTCTCACCCTGCACCTCAGCCCAGGCGAGACACTGCGACCGCTGCCAGCACGCCCTGGTCCTGATGGCAGTGCAGGGCAAGCGCCCTCCTCTATGCAGGCAGCTCTAGTAGGGGTATCCTAAGGGTACATGCTACGGGTATAACATATTACCACTGAAAACCAACACTTCTGGTTAAAGTTTCACTCAATTTTCACCTCCATTTTTATTTAATAGATTACTTGCAGAATGAATGATGAGAATGATGACACCAGCAAACAACGCTCTCCGATTTGCAGACTTCCCCTCTCCTGCCCACACTCATACAGCATGTTTCCCTCCCTGGTTCAAATACACCAGAGGAGTATTTTTCAATTTGTGATGCAAGAGCCATGGGTGATTCACAAGACATCACAAAATGCTCCATGAAATAATGACAAGATTTAGAAAAAAAAAAAAGAAAAAAGAAAAGCCTTACACCCACATTCTGATGCACACAATCAAGGAAATAATGGAAAAATAAAGATAATAAGTGAATAACCAAATGTTAAGCCTAATTTTGATTTGGCTAAAAATAAATTATAGAAATCTATAGCAACAGGATGGTTCTAGAGTAGCTTTTCCCCAAAAGGGTAAGTGGTCCTTGGCTTAAACAGACTGAGGAACTGTGGTTTAGAGGCTTCCTTATGCTTCAAGCATCACATCACCCTGATCCTGCAAGCCAAACCCAGGCGCCAACAACCCCAGGCATGAGAAAGCCACAAGCCAATTTCCCCCAAACCACAAGATTAGTTCACAATTCATGATCAAAACAAACAAACAAAGGTTCTTCCCATTTGCCAGTGATACTCTGAGAGTACACAGTTCACCCTAGACGCTTTTGCCTTAAGAACTAAAATATTTAAATATTGCTGATATTCACATATACCAACATCCATACACAGCAGGCAGGGCCAGAGGAAAACAGGCCAGAAGGCTCATAATTATAACCCGGAATAGCTAGCACTTCTGAGCTCCAGTTCTGGCACTAGTAAGCCAGGCCACTGGAAAAACAAAACAAAACAAAATACCAAGAGTGTTTCTTTTCCCCCTCTTTCCCCTTAAGGTGTCCCATTCAAAGGCCATTCTGGGGCCCAGCCTATGAACCAGGGCTCTCAGATGAGCAAACCACAAGCTTTTCTACTATGAAAATACCTATTTCTATAGTAACAGCGGTGGCTGGTCTGGGCAGCCTGGTGCCCCAGTAAAAGCCTGTAAAAAGCTGCAGTGGTACCGCAGCACCACAGACACCTTTGCTGACAAAGTCAAGAAGGGATTTTGCCTGTCAGGTGCTCCCAGGAACTCCTCCAGCTGCGAAACACATCTGGCCTCATACCAGGCTGCAGCATGCAAGGGAAATGCTGCTGCAGACCTTTCCATCCATCCCAGTAAGCAGCTGAGCAGCATCTCTGCTCCCCTAGAAGTGCCTTGGAGAGCGGACAGATCAGGGGTGCCCCTGCAGGCAGAGACACCCATTAGATCCCTGCCCCCCATATTTTTGGGAATATATTCTCTCTTGTGGCATTGCACATGGTATCAGATATGGAGAGAATCCCATCGGGTGCCTGTTTTTGAAGCTCAGCTCTGCACATAAACCTCAAGGCAATCCTGTTGCCAGTGCAAGGAAAACAGGGATTTATATGGAAATGAGACAGCCCAGATTCTTCCCCCTTCTCAGTGTTTTTTAGGGAGCATCTCCTCGGCGTAGAGGTTAAGTGCTGCAATACCGGCACCCTCCCCAGATACAACTAATGTACGCACTGGTTAAGCCGTATACCACATAGCCCTTCCTCAGCAACGTGATGCTGTGTTTTATACAGACCTTGACAATTCACTATGCAACTGTTTATACAGGCATCAACTATTTAGTCTGGTCTATTTTCTTGCCTGCAGGGACAGTCTACAGTCAAATTCCCCCAGCAGCTAAAAGACCCTAGAGAAAATGCATCTGCCACAGATCAAATCCTCGCCTCTAACCCCCTGCTCGGCCACGGTGCTGGCACCAAGGGCATGGGGAGGGTTTCCAGCCCTTCACCTCATCCCAGAGGACACTGAAGCAGTGGTCAGTAATGAGAAGCACTCTGAAAATTGTGTTTATTTTGCCGTGCTCCCGTGGCAGACTTCCTGAGCAGCGAGTACCCCGCTCCCTTCTGCTAGATGTCTATATTTAACTTGTCAGTGGGCAGTGCCATGGCAATAACCCATCTGCTCCCCCATTCCCAGGAGTGATGTCAGGCAGCTCCCGTGAGGGTGAACGCAGCCCAGCACTCCCCAGGGCGCAGAGCATTGCTGTGCACAGCCGGGGCTGCCTGCCACGGCAGGCACCGGAGGTACAGCCCCCCCACACACACCTGGGCTGGCCGAAACACCCCCACCCCTAAGCACCCACTCACCCAAAGCCTGCACCCAGTACCGCACCTAGGCATTCAGAGGAAAGGCCCTGGCTCACACAACTCATCTCTTTGCACCGATAAAGTCCAGAATGATGCTCCGGATGACACACGGATGCAAGAGTTGCAAACCAGCAGAAACACCATTAAAATGGGACCTGCAGAGAGATAATGAAGTTCAACACGGCCAAGTGCAAGGTCTTCCACCTGGGTCAGGGCAATCCCAAGCACAAATCCAGGCTGGGTGGAGAATGGATTGAGAGCAGCCCTGAGGAGAAGGACTTGAGGGTGTTGGCTGGTGACAAGCAAAACATCAGCCGGCAATGTGCGCTGGCAGCCCAGAAAGCCTCCGCAGCCTGGGCTGCAGCCCCAGCAGCGTGGGCAGCAGGGCAAGGGGGGGACTCTGACCCTCTGCTCCGCTCTGTGAGACCCCCCTGCAGTGCTGCCTCCAGCACTGGGGCACCAACAGCAGAAGGACGTGGACCTGCTGGAGTGGGGCCAGAGGAGGCCACGGAGATGACCACAGGGCTCACAGCTCTCCTTGCTCACCTCCGATTTTTGGAATACTTAGGACATGAAATCATCAACAGCCTCCACAAGTATTCCAGGACTCACTGCAGAACCTAGAATCACTTTTTAATTTCTTTTTAGAGATCAATCTTGGACTTTTATAGAACTGCTTGTTTTATTAATGTCAGAGAACTTTCTCTGTAAAGCTGCATGGCGCAGATTAAGTCTCTGAGCCTTCAGGAGGACTTGTATTTTCCATTTGGGGGGACAAAGGTATGCTTGGAAATTGCACTTAAACCTCTTTGTCTAGGTGGAGTGGGGTTTTAGTGTTCCAAAGGTGTGGGGTCAGCACCATTCTTATTGCAACAAAGTTTTTAGGAGCATTTTGTAAATACTCTAAGTTCTGGAAAAATAAAGGTACTTGTTACAAGGAGACAGAGTTTAAGTACAGCAAGAACGGTGATGGAAAAACACATGACGTAAGAGAAAAATTCCTTGCTAGCAAGAACTGCATTAAAAAAACCTTCAGGGAAATTAATTTCTCCTTCAGCTGTAATTTTTGAGCTACAACAACAAAAAAGGACAACTCCAGGAGACCTAGCAGCATCATGACCATGGCATGAACTACTTTAATATTTTAAAAGATGAAAAGCATGTAGGCAGCTCTGCTGCCTGTCTGCAACAGCAAAATTAAGTTTGGGATTTGAAAAGACCAACAACAGTTCAGTGCAAGTTTAATGGATTATATAAACTGGTATCCAGTTCAGCGCAGCCTCTGCCTCCCGGCCTTTCACACTCATTTGGACCGGAGTGGTTTTCTGCAAGAAGAAACACTGTGCTGAATCCGAAAGGGGCTACCTTTAAGATCTTTATTATGATTGATCCCACTGTAACGAGCTTCTTGCTTAGCACAAGAGGGGCTTCTCCATCCCATCAGGAGGGCGCTGGGGCCACAGTGAAGCTCAGATGCCACTCCATCAGCGCAGCACTTGCACAGACAGGGCAGGGAGAAGGGCAAGAATCATTCAGAGAGGGGGAAACCCCCAAGACAGTACATTCGCCTTTCTCTCCTTAGCTCTGAGGAAGGTTTTGAAGAGTCCATATCCCCACTGAGGTCTATCAGAGGCACAGAGGTAAACCTTTCCTGAAAAGCTGTTTAATTGCTGATGTACCTGAAGGCTGAATAAATAAATGAGACAGTTTGGTGTGGGAAGTGAGCCAAAAAAGGACTGGAAATTTTGTTCTGGTGAAATTAAAATTAAAAAAATAATAAAAAAGAAGAAAGAAGAAAGGAATAGGGCATTATTTTTTAAACAGTCAACAATTTTTGATTCAACCTGAAATTTCTGTTCAATCTCGATGTGATTTTCTCTTCTCTTTACATGTTAGCCTTCTTTCCTCTTTTTAAGGAAAATAAAAACCAGGCCCCCTTAAGAAAACAAATTAGTATATTAAAATAAAAAAGGCTTTCTCTGATACTTGCTTTGAAAACATAAAATGAAACATTTCTGTATTGTTCAAGTAAGATATTCCAGACATGATAAAACAGTAAAAAAAAATCTGGATATGGGAAAACAATCTTTCTGCTATATTTAATAACTCATGTGCTCAGATGTCCACATTCTGCTACTCTTGGAAGCAGGGGCAGGGGACAGTGAGAAGAGAGACAGGATTTACGTTTTTGCGGGAGGAGCCAAGATGCACAAGGGGAGCTCAGCTCCATCCCGACACAGGCGGGCGCTTGAGCAGCCGCTGCCCTCCCCAGACTGTTGAATGCGGGATCATGCGCTCTCAGCACAGCACCGGTAAACAGCCAGCTCACCCCTCTGGCCACAGCCTACAAAACACAGCAGGATTCAACTGAGCTCGGGGTTTGCACAGCTCCCCTTCCCACAGGGCGTCCTCCTCACCTCGGCACCGTGTGTCAGTAAGGGACCTTCGTCCGCTGTTCATCATGTGTAACAAAAAGAGAAGTTGTGAAGCAGAGGGAGAGCCCGCGCCCTGGGCATCTGCTGGCTGGACAGCCTTCAACAGCCCCATACCAAAGGCCTATTTAACAAAAGATGTTAGAAATCTCTCTCTCAGAAAAATAAAAAAAGGAAGAGAAAGATAAGAAAAAAATAGGAAAAAAAGAAAAAAGGAAGCAATCCCAGTACTTGCATTTTTTTGAAGCGAGCATGGATTTGATAAAACAGAGCACGGCTCCACACCAACCACCCCAAGGCAGCCCTGGTGTGCTCAGTCTGCCTGAAGCCTGCAGAGGAGAGCAGGCAAAGCGGTAACCTTGAAGAATCCCTATAATTTAAAGAGCTTTAAGATCCTTCGAAGTGAATGCTAAAAAAAAGAGGTATCAGTACAAGATATCACTGCACTGAAGACAAGAGCCAGGTAGGCAGCAGGGAATAGTACATGCTCACCCTCCACGAAAACGTGAAGTTTTTTCTCTACAGGTTCTTGTAAGTCTCTCTGAGCTGCTGCATTTGAGCAAATAGCATAAACCAACATCTGCCTCAAGGCTGGAGAGGCTGCCCGTCGAGTCCCTGTCAGAGGTAAAATTAACATGTTTCTCCTTGGGCTTTTATGAAGCAGGGAGCTTGGGTTACACAGGGAACCTCCTGAGCATCCCCTTGGAGAGATTTCTGCCTGTCTGGCTGACCAATGTTTTCTGACCCCTCCACCACAGTAGTGTCAGCACCACTGGTGAAAACTGGAGAAAGTCTTTCAGGATTTCCTATTCTCTTCAAGGCAGGCACTAAGTTTTTAAACAGTCACTTGAGGGTCTCCAACTGGAGCAACCAAAGGACTCGATAGTTTGGGGCTGTTAAAAGCTAAGGCACGCACACCCTAACCAGCTCAGGGTACGTTGCGGTTTCAGGAACAGGACATGCCAAAAACAGCCTTGTACAGTTACTTTACTAATGTACCTTCTGAACTGCAAAGCTCAGGGCAAAGGCAGGGGGGGGCTACAGCTGTCCATGTATCACAAAATATAGGAACCTGAAGAGCCAGAGGCATCCCTAAAAGGGCCCCCTCCCCAATAGCTGAGAGACAGAAGACAATGCCAAGACCCAACCTGGAGAGTGTCTCTTTATGCAGTGCCAAGTGGCACATGAGCAAACCCAACCCAAACAAATGCCTTTGGCTCTCATGTTTCCCCAGTGTCACATCATTTGGCAAACAGCGCAAGACAATGTGGGTTGGAAGAGCATGGGGTGACTTACTGATGAGAGGTTTTCATCTCTCCGCCTCCCCTGGCTGTGCCGGCTGATGAAGGATCGCGCAGAGAGTTTGTAGTGGTTCAGCAGACATGTGATCACCACCACCATCACCATCATCACCACCACGATTATGATTATCTGTACAAACTCCAACTCCGCTGCAAGAGAGAGAGACAGACTTTAAGCCACCAGAAAAAGCAGCGTGTAATTGAGCACAAGGAGGACTAATGCAGCTGAGATACCACTGCATCTGTCCCCAATAAAGCTCTCACACACGCCTACCTGGGCTCTGCATGCTTTGAACCCAGCTACTTAATAAAACCTCATTAATTCACTTTTTCAGTGACACAGAAGAGTCTCTAGGAGAGATCTGTAAAGATGCTCTACAAAGCAGAGTGTTTCCAAGCTACAATGCAGACAGAACATTCCAAAGCCTTCCCATTGCAGTGTGCTGGAATGCCCCCACCACCAGATACAAAACCAGCAGCATCTCAGTGCTTCATGCGCCTTACTCAGGGCCATGGAGCCATGAACCAGCATAATTCATCCTAATGAAACAATTTAGCTAAATGCAAGCTGAATTTCTGACACTTCTCTTCCCATCACCACCGCTCCTTCCTCCAGGGAGGACCGGACAGAAGTCCTCCTCAGCACAGCCTTGCACCAGGCACGCATCGTCCCCTCTGTCATGGAGGTGGGACAGTGGCATGGGGAGCCCACAGCATGGCATGGCAGGAACCAGTGCTGGCAGCCCCCTCTCCCTGGTACCGGCTCATCGGCCGCAAGGCGCAGGTGGGGAGACCTCCTGCTTGTCAGCAAGACGCCAGATAGGCGTGATGATGCAGTTGCCCACAGGGGCCATGTCCAAGAGCTCCAGACATCCCTTGGCACAGGGCTCGGCCAGCTGACAGCAGCAGCTTGAGTGACTTGAACTGGCATAAAGGAAAACTGCCAAAAATCCTCCAAACAAGAACAAGCAAACAACAGACCATCCAGTTAACTCCAGAGACACTTGGCAAGAGGCAGTAAGAAGCTAATCCTAAAATTTCCCAAAGAAATAATTCCTCACACCTCTCAGTCTAAGGAAAATGGAGTACCAGAGGCAAATGTAGCACTGGGGTCATTATTTCCATGGATTTGGCACGCAGAGCAGATGCCATGCCCAAACTGCTCGGTCACTCCCTCCAAGCCCCCTCGTGCCAGCAGCGCCCAGGGCTCGCCATACCCAGGATGGGGCAGCAGCAACTCCAGTGCTTGTCATAAAATTCAGTAATTCTGGGGATTTAAACTTAGTTTCCTTATCAATAGGGACAGCTATAAAATCCAGTTTTGGAAAGCTGTGCCCTCAGCTAGAATGGGTGCTGCCATCTGTATTTTATCTACAGACACACACACACACACACGTATCTGTAGATGCATAAGACCACCCATCATGCCTCGAAGGGCAGCATCACACTGTACCAGCTGGGGTGGCTTCTGCTGAGTCAGGAAAATCTAATATTTTTTTTGTTGGCTGTTTTTTTTTAATGGCAAGGTTTCTCCTAGCAGGTGGCATTTAAGTGCCAGTAAAAGCAAGTAAATGTCAAGAAAATGGGTCAGGTGGTAAGTGCTGCCAGTTACCTTGGAGCTCATTCTGCTAAACAGCAGCTATTTCTGCCATTGCACAAAATGCTTAACCAGCTCTGCCCACCACCTTCAAAAAGCCAAATTATGCCTTGAAAGCAGAAGCCTTATCTGTCACTTAAAGTTAGATGCATGAGTGACTTGGAGCCCATACACTTACAGCACCCCTAAGACACAGCTGCCTCTACACTGGAAGACTGCACATACGGTGGGAAGAGAGGGATTAAAAGCAACTGAGACCATTGCAAAGGAGTTTTGCCTTAGAAATGCCTTTTAACTAGAGGCACTTTCTTAAAAGGAGAGCTCTGTGTCTTTCACACAGCAACCCCAGCAAGATAACCGAATGCCACTGTGACAGGAAGAGCCTGGAAAAAACATGCATTCTCAACAATTTATGACCCAGCCACGCCATAGAGCATCCCCGCCAACCTCCAGCCCCGACTGGCGGCAGGGTGAAGCCCCGGCACCCCAGCCAGGCACAGGATGCTCCACAGCTGCCCTGAGACACCCCTCCCCTTCCCCCCCTGAAAAGCCAGGCGCCATGTGGGCACTGCCCCGGAGCCCCTCCGCCTCACCTAGAGGTGGGCAGCAGAGCCCACGGGCTGGGGAGCGGCAACCTAGCTTGGGTGTAGAGCCCACTTTTTGCAGAATTCACTACACATAAGAAAAAAACAAGGCGTTTAGGAAGATAAGTCAATTTAGCCTCAAAATGCAGCATGTGCTTTGGCCACGGTAAGAAAACAAAACAAAAACATAAATGAGGGCAGTGATGTAAACCTTCATTTTCTGTTAAAAGAGGTTCTATTTCTGAAGAAAAACAAGACCAAGGTAGTTGTAAAGGAAAGCTCCTTTCCTAGCATGAGAGGACCCTTAAATGAACCAAACCTTGCTAAATTAGTCATGGTACTTTGGTGACACAGGCGAAGTTTTGGCCATCAGGAAGTGCAGCCCTAATTCCTTCCTAGGATGGAACAGACACTACAAGCGTGTCATTTACAAATGACCTAAACCAAGCTTCCTGCACTCCTGTGCAGAGCCTGAAGCAGAAGAAAGGGTGGAAATTCCGTCAGAATCTGGGACAACACACTGGTGTCTCATCCATCCCCATCCGTGTCTGGCTCTGGGACTCCTGCAGTCAGGGTATTACAAAAAACAGTTGCCAAGAGGTGCAACAGTAAGGCCCCATGTGACTACCATGAGGGAGGGGATGCTGGTCTCTGTCAGGGAGGCTCCTCCTGCCCCATCTCTCCATCAATACTCTCCTGGAGCTGGTGCTCAGGATAGGCTGGGCCCTGCAGGGTGATGGAGGGTTCGGCCACACATCGTGCCTTGCTCTTCAAACTCTAAATTGGATTATTTCTGTGTGGAATCTAGTCTAATGCTACAGCAGCCACACTGGTGTTATCAACAGAAGAGTGTTTTTAATATATTGCTTTGTGGGAGAAGAGAGAACAATTAAGTTGCAAATTAACATTCTGTAAATGGGTTTGGTGAAACACGTCTGACCAATAAAACCTGATCAGCTCTTCCCCTTTGGACTTTGGCTTTTTCATGCCAATAGCCTTGATCTTCTCTGATCTCCTTTAATAGCACAGGGAACCAACAGCTCAGTCGCTGCAGCAGAGCACGTCTATCCTTGTCCTGCAAACAGATGAGGGCTCCAACATTTAAGTATCATATACAAGAAATGCACCTGCCCCCATGTCTTCTTTGGTGGTGCTGCTGAAATTAAAGTTTCTTCCCATACTTTGTTATGGTTTGAGAAACTCACAACAATTCATTGTCATTTAGATAATTATTCTATCAACTAATGACCCCTCCCCACCCAGGAAGAGGAATCGAGGTAAAAACAAGGAAACTCGAGGGCTGAAATATAAACAGATTTACTGGGATAAGACTAGATCATTAACATTAATGACACCAAAGAGCCAGTATTGATCCCGATGCCAATGTGAAATATACAAGGGTCATGCTCAGCCCGTTCTGTCAGCAGGAAGCTGTGCACTCACAGCAGCATGACACCCTGGACACTGCAAGCGCTGCGGTGTCCAGGGGCAGGGAAGGGCTCACCAGGACAGAGTTCTCAGGATCACAGCCATTAAGGGAGAGAGGACTTTGCAGCAAACTTTCTAATTTATATTGAATGTGACATTCATGATATGAAATAATCCTGTTGGCCAGCTTGGGTCAAGTGCCTGGGTCTTGCTCCTCCTCATCCCTGTAACCCAGCTGTACTCGGAAACACTGAAGCCTTGAAATCCATATAGCATAGCCGGCTACAAAGTAAGTATTTTCACAAATTCAGACACTAGAGCCTTCTAAAAGTGCAGTTTTCTCAAGCACTAGAAGTTAGCCATGTGCCGCTCGCACGAGGTGCGTGCGTACAGACGAGGAGGCCTCGGCCCAGGGGAGCCACACGAGGTGCCCGAGTCCTGCTCTGCCCAGGCCCGGCCCAAGGAGCAGTGCAGCCTCCCAGCGACTAGAAGCAAAAGCATCAGGTCCCTTGAGATGAGCNGGGTGGTGTAGGGGGGGGTGGGGGGTGCGGAATCAACCCCAGCCAAAACACTCAACTTGTGCTTTTCAAGTTTCAAGAGACTCATACCCACCCAAGGCACCAAAGTTCCAGCCAACTCTCCCTCTGTTTTAACTTGTCTCCATGGGCTTTACTTGCAGAAGGGGGGAAAAATACCCCCAACGCACTGGAAAGCTGGATACACTCAGTAAGATTTTATCCAAGCAGCTCAGTCAAACTGATGAAGACAAACAATTAAAAACCCAAACTTGGAGTTAATACGTTATCCTACAAGTGCAATTCAGCTGCTATGCTAATAAAAAGCCTTTGGGGAATGAAAAACAAGACAAACTGCAAAGCACGTGATTTATAATTCCACTGGTATTCTTAAAAACACACATACAACAAAACAAGAAAAAAATACTCAACACATTGTGTATTTGTCTTCCTAATCATTGCCACTTTTTAATTAGAAGGGACCTCATTCCATTTCTCTCCGTAATTTTCCCCAAGGGAAGCATTATAAATGCACTCTGCTTTACAACATGGGCATATTCAGCCTGCAAATGCAAAGTAAGGTCACACTAATTTAATTTTCCATAATTTTTACTCCAGAATATGTTTCAAACTAACAGGTTCAGACATCACATTTAAGTGACATAACCTGCTTTTCTGTGTTTTCTGTCTAGATGCGGCAGCTCTGGAAGTCAATCAGCACACATGCAACTGTTTTGCAACTAAGCATTTTTCCCCTGGATTCTCACAATCCTGAAACTGGATATTTGTGATCAGGTAAAATCACTTGTCATGTCCCATTCTTAAAGTTTGTGACTTGCTTGCCACTTTAAACCACACGGAGCCCTAAGTGTTTCACTGCAGATTTCTGTGAGGGAATGCCAGGAGTCTCGACTGCTTCCCAACACCGGCAGACTCCGCAGCAGACAGGCTGCTCTCTGCTAGTTGGAGGAAGGCAGCACATGCCCTTGCTCCCCAGACACTGAGACGATATGGCTCTAAAGTGTCAGAAATGTATGAAAATGGAAGGTGGCTGCAGGCAGTGCTAACGTGGAGCCACTGCACTGGCACAGCTGATATAACACCCAGCCCCGTTCCTCCCACTGGGGACCACATTCACAGCTCGATAAAAGCAGCTGCAGAAAGGTGTATCTCAGAGCTTCTTCAACTGCCTATGAACAAAATGCTCAGCACCCACAGGTTTAAAATTTATACATATTTTTCCATGGAAGGGAGTCGATGGAGCGCTGAGCCTCTGCACACACACACAGAGCTCACAACAGCCGCAGGGGAGGTGAGGCTATGATATTCTCTAAATGCGTTTCCTGACTTTTCACAGCTATACTACAGCTCATAAAATGCTTACTGTAAACTTTATTAATGCTCTTCCTTCCACATAAGAGTATTACCATTGAAGTCAAACGATCCAAAGCACCGGCAAGTATAAAGAGGAGGAAAAAAAATATATACACCTGCATTTTGCTGCAGTAATTACAGGTACTCCAGCTATCGTTTACAAGTGGACAGAATACCTTTCAGACAGGGTGTCAGCCAAGATGACCTTTGCTTTCAGCCGTGTCTAATATGCACCTGCAGGTCAAAACAGTTATCTGTAAGCTTCAATTATAATTTCTCTATATATTGGAATTGCGTATCATGAGAGAAGTGACGAGAAGGAGAAGTGAAATTACTCAGGAGATAATGGCTAAGCTGAACAAATGTAGCTGCACTAGCCACAATTCCTAAGAAAAAAAGTTTTAAAAAATATGCCAGTCATCATAAATGTCATGGTGCACTGTGCTAAAATCCAAGTCTGTTTTGCTGAGACAAAATTAAAGCAAGTAGAGAATCCCCTGCAGAATACATTGCTACTCCGATGTTCACTTTCACTTCCTCTGGGTATTTTTACCATTAAAAACCTCTTAGTTCTGACTTGAAACAGATTGCTGGGACAGTTCAAGCACAGTAAATCCAGCCACAAGCTCACACAGACTATCAAAAATACGTTCTTAAGGGTACAGAGAAAAAACAAACTCCTGCTGCTGATTTAATCTTCTCATGGACATCAGTCTGGTGTGAGGCAACCCAATGCCCCGCTGCACCCCAGTCAGGACAGGAGACCTCCTGAGCAAGCCTCGCTCTTGAAAGCTAATGAGCCATCCCTTAATTTTTAGCCAGGACGGATGGTATATGCACCTCAGCTTCTGGATACTGCCATGACTGTCCCTCAGCATCAGAGCCCCATTATCACTCATTTTATTAGAATTCTTGGGGAAAATACATCTAAAACCCTGTTTTGAGGTTGCTCCGTGTGCCTGACAGAGAGGAGATCTCATAACAGAGGCAGGCAAAGCTTTCATCAGGCTTTGGGAGGGTTGGGCACAGCCTCACCACTATAGGGAAATTTCCAACATTGCTCCAACATCTGCAATAGCACAGGTCACAGAAAAGACAAAAAAGTGGGTTTATAATGAAAACTAAACTCTGGTGGCCTCCCCTCATCTAGAAACTGATGTGAATTTGAGTAATAG
The DNA here is from genome assembly GCA_013400135.1 of Rhinoptilus africanus. NCBI lineage: Eukaryota > Metazoa > Chordata > Aves > Charadriiformes > Glareolidae > Rhinoptilus > Rhinoptilus africanus. Next base: position 344,734 of record VXBO01010966.1, on the reverse strand, counting down.
AAAAATCTAAAAGTAAGTAAGAGTCGGGGAGATAAAAAGGGGCTGAGAACAATGCAGATTTTGCTGTTCAGGAGTTTTCAGAGAACTATGGAAACTGTGCCACCACTGGCCACACTGGCACTCGCCAGCAGCCAGCTCCTGGCCGGGCAGAGGGGTTTGTGGGCCAGACAGAGTGGTGTTTTGGCTGGCTGCTGGTTCTAGCCCACTGCGGCACAAGGACCATCTTGTTGAAGACCCTCCATGAACACCTGCAATCTGAGAGAACAGAGTACTTGTCTACGCTGGGATGTTACCCAGCCATACGGAAATTTCCAATCTGGCCATTTTCCACCATATATAGCGAGACTACTTTTAAGTAAACGTCACTCATGTTCCCAGAGAAACATCCTGTAAGTGCCTAATGCAAGAGTCAAGGAACCCTGCCACGTACTGTGCCTTCACCTCTGGTCTTCGCTTTCTGTGACACACTACAACTTTTACACCAAGACTGAACGGGATAGTTTTGTACAGAGATTCCTCCTGCTGTCTAACAAGCCTCAATAAAATGGGCAGAAACAGATTGAGACTTTTCTAAATTTCCTGTTGAAGTACAAAGAAATGCAATCAGGTCTCATACAAAGCTGGGCAGCACCTCTCTGTCCTCCAGAAAACAAAGGCTAAAGATGACTTATAATGGCAGGCAGCTTGAGCTCCCTGGTTCCACCCTGCCCCTGCAGCACCCCTGACCACCCCAGCAGGGCCCGCAGATGTCCACACAGGCTTTCAGAGCATGGGTTCACCCACATCGTGGGCCCACCACAGCTTCCCACCCCGCTCAGGCAGCAGAGCCACAGCCTGTGGATGAAGTTAATGCAGATAGAGGGGGCTGGCAGTGGGCAATGATGGAATTAAGGTCCCAGGGAAGCCAAAGAGGACAAGTAGTTGGAGCAAAGCTTGGCATGGGAGATGCAGCACGGCAAGCGGAGGAGTGCTCACCCTGACTCCAGACACCTAGATCAGTGCCCAGCGGTGGCCCAGGCTCCCAGTCTGTCCACTGCAGAGGAACGAAGTCTTTCCCCAGGTCACTCAGCCCAGGACAAGACCCACCACCAACCTGGCCTCACCAAGGAACCCCGTCCCTCCTGGGACCACAGGAGGAGCACAGCCCTTGGCACAGGCATGGAGCCAAAAAGCTCACAAGCAACAGGATGCAATTACTGGGCACAAACCTACTGGCATGAAGGGGGAACCACAGCACAGGACACCCGAGCCCTCTGCCAGCAACCGGCCCTTGGGTGAACATGTGCTTCCTGGGGGGTTGGTGGGGCAGCAGGATACCTGGCGGCACCATGCACAGAGCTAGGTGACAGTTAGAGAAAGCAAGACTGAGAAAAGCACCTTGCTGTCTGCCCTCAGAGCCCTCGCTCCAGTGATGAAGCAGCACTTTCTACTCCTCGCTGCTTCATGATTATTTGGGGAGCCTGGCTCATGCTGGTGACTCAGCACCAGGATTCAACAGATCCTGGCCAAGAGCTTGCGATGATGTGGAATGGGCACCTCGGTGGGACTGTCCTGCAGTAGCCCCCTGCACATCCCCAGGGACTGGGGACAGCCAGGCCACGTCCCATCCTGAAGCTTATGAAACCTGTAAATGAATTGCTGCCTACCCTCAGATAAATATGGTGTCCCAGCTTCTTCCATAATCCTTGGGGATTTAGGCTAAGTTCCACTGACTACAACACTCCATCCTCCATGCACAGCCCATACACACCCTGGAAAGGAGGGTCTCTACACACACACACACACACACACCCCGAGTCTTTCCAGACATGGCAAAATTAACCAGACAAATTAATGAAAAGTGTTGACAAATCTGCAGCCGTCACTGTCATCCCTGATTTTCCATTAACACCTCCGATATCCACAGAGCTGCCCTGGCTGCATGACTCAGCGCAAGATGCAGCAGAGATATACACAGCCCTGACTGCAGGTCTGCCTCCTCTCAATCTTCTCATCTTTTAATCCACCCCCACCCTTGGGCATCTTCTGTTTGAACAGATTCCTTGTAGCCCTTCATCACAATGCTCTAGTTACATTATAAAAGCATGTAAAAGACATAAATAAGGGTACAGCTACTTTTTGACTGAGCATGTGCAGATGAGGCTACTCAAGAGTAATCAGGAAGGTGGTAGGGAGAAATGTAAATCCAAATCAGACCTGAAGCTTGGAGCTGAAAAGCATCTATGCATCCTTCCTCCCTCCGTGTCCATGATTCCCCAAATTCTGCGCTTACAAAGCTCTGTGGGATGCCAAGCAGGGATGCTCAAGGATTTCAGCCCAGAATGGTTTCAGGCCAGTAACCTTACAGGCTTCTCAGCAAGCTCGTGCAGCTCCTCAAAGAGCAAATGGAAAACAATTCTTGGAATAGGGGCAGGCCTTACATCAGTGAGTGTCTGTCAGCACCCAAAATCTGAGCTGCTTCATTAGCATCCTATACGAGCATCCTCTCAGCTGCCGGTCCCTGCCTGCTCCCCTACCCACCCAGGGGCTTTGACAGACAGAAGATAGATATGACCCAGCATTTTCTTCAATAGACGTGCCTTATTCACACAAAACTTACTGCCAACGGGTAGGCAGAGACACTGCCCTAAACTAGAAGTGATGGGTCTGACTTTCACCCATTCTCAGCAGCCACATCTCCGGCTGAAGGCAGGAGCTTGGGCACCAGCAGGCTACAGAGGAGGAGGAGGAGGAGAGACATCTTTATCCGTTCTGTCAGCTCCTTGACAGCCTGACCTGCTCCCCTCCCCAGTCTGCACTGACATTTCAGAGCACCACAGCTTTGGCAGTGCCCAGAGGCACCGTTGAGAGCAAGGAGAAATACAAGGATAGTCCTTGCCACGAACAGCTGAGAGCCTACCACCACCTTGCATGCCTCAGTAATTAGGGCACAAAACAAGTCCTAATCACTTCTGGAAAATGAAAGCTGAGGACACCCTGTACACCACCTTGCCTTATGCATACCAACAAGCCATCCTTTGCAAGCAGAGAACCAAAAAGGCCAGAGCTGACATTGCTGAACTGACATTGCCGCAGGCCTGGACCAAAGCGGGGTCTTGCAGAGCTAGCCTGAGGTCTGCCCAGTCCTCGTGCTCGGTTTAGCGCCCTGCCTGCTCCAAGAGCTTGCACTGGTGCCTACTGGGCAAGCACACTTTTGGAGAACAGGGAACAGATGTTACAGCAAAATTTGGGCACACTCTGGACAAGCATGTGGCTCCCTGGAAGGACCCGAGGGTAAACCCGGCAGAATCTAGTTCAGCCAAAGTACCATTGTTATGCCAGATGCTTATTAAAGCCTCTGTAAAAGGATGTGGGTTAAGCCAGGTAGCCAGAGTGGACCTAATTTTTTCAACTCAGGGCTAAGGACTGGGAATTTGAAAAGAGCCATCTGAATCTAGTTACCCTTCTGAGCTATGATTTTAGTAGAGAATAAACGCACAACTCCTCAGTAAGCAGCTGTGGGGACCTGGACTCTGCAGCATCCCACAGGAAAGGCAGCAGGGTCAATGCTGGGACCGTGTCTGGCCACAGCCCCTTGCCCTCCCCTGTCCATACGTATACCATGGGGGAAAATACTCTGGAATAGCAGCAGCACAGCTCTGCCCCAGCACATCCTTCCCAGCCCTGCTTGGAGAAGGGACATGCCCATTATGCTAAACATTACATTTGAACTGCTCTAATTTAAGCAAGAACCAAACCAGCTCCAGACAACAGCTGGAATCCAAAGGGTGCCAGAGAGGGTGCAGCACTGAATACTGCTCCTAGTTTACAGAAGCCATTTCATCCACCAAATGCTGAGCTCCACTCATTGAAGAGACCAGTGTTCTCCCTCTTGGAGACTGTGGACAGGGAAGAAGACATGAAAAGAACGAAGAACTTCAGATGACAGATTACTCACCCTCCACCACTCATCTGTTAGGTCATCTTAAGAAACAATCAGACCAGGCAAAGTCACTACTGCAGTATTTGTGTATTAGCACCTGCTACATTTATCTTCTAAATAATACCTCCATAAAACCACATACAAAGGCCCCATCATATTGCCAACAATTGTATTTGTTTACAAGGCAGCACGGGAAGTACTGGAGATAGATACAGAATATGATCTTACCACTGCAGGCACTAATCAGTGACATCTTGGAGCTGCAGCAGCAACACTGGATCTGGCCTGTGACAACAGGCAGGACAGGTGGGAAGAGTCCGTTGGATTTGGTCCTGCTTCATGCATCATCAGTACGGTTAACAGCTAAATTGCATTTCCAGATTCAATATGGCCAGTTTTGAGGTAGCAAGCAGAAATAATGCTGTACAAGCTGGTGATGGCAGGCTGAGAGCAGGGCAGGAGGGCAGAGAGCAAGTGGGACTCAGAAAAGGAACCAGTTTGAAAAAAAACATTGCTGGAAAAAGGGTGATGGAGCCCCAAGAAGTCATGTTCATAGAGTCAATCCTTGGGCCACCACTGTGCATTTAATTTAGTTCATTTTCTTCATCTGTCACCCCGGGTAATCAAGCATCACATCCTCTGAGTCACTGGCAAATGATGGCCTCATCCTGCACCCCCACCCTCTGTTTTTTGTTTGCTTTAAAGGAAATGGCCCCATTTCATGCTTATAGCCATAGAAATATCAGACTGGTTGGGCCTCAAAAATGTTTTTTGGTCCTTAAAACACAGTAACTGTTTTTAAAAAGTGACCTTCCCAAACCAGCATGGTCATGGTGGCTACTGCGGGGAGCAGGACCTGCACTCAAGGGCCAGGAAGGCAGGATCAGCACAGTGGCACATGGCTTTCACGTGGGAATTGCCAACCTGAGAGCTGGGGTTATCCACTCTTTCTGCTGGGACACCTCTGGCTCTGGGCAGAGACCTGTCAGCCAGAGACTCATTTAGAGAAACTCCTAAAGACATTAACCAGCTCCCTCAGAGCAATGAGAACTAATGAGGTTCTTCAGGACATTCAGATCCAAATCTGCTCTAAAATCTTGCATGCACCAACCACTTCTCTCCCTTTTTGTGCCTATTTCTCTCACCCTCCCCATTTCAAGGTTTTTGAGACTACGTATTTTATGCACAGTAAGCCTGATCACAGTCTACCGAGACAACTGGAAGGAGTACATTGCTTTTGAAGTTACTCCCAAGGATAAAGACAGCTAAACTAGATTAAAAGAATACAGTAGAGTTTTGATTTTGCACTTAAAAGATAGATAAATTTGCTCACTCACTAGAAAACATTGAGCAAGGCTCATGGCCCCCACCACCCTGAGAACAAACAGAGCATCTCCTGCTCCCCAAGAGGCGCCACGACAGCATCAGCCTGGATGAGGTCCGGGGCAGGAGTGAGGGCAGTGCATTACCCACCCCTTGCACAGGAGCATCCAGAGAGGGACATGGGAATGAGAGTTTACAGTTTGCAATCATGAATAGCATGAACCAGAAACTACCAAAGAATGAGTGAAAAAACACAGTGCAGAATATCTGGATCAAACCCTGCCAACCCACCCCAAAAGACCAAAGAGGTTTTGTTTGTCAGGGGTATTTCTACAGCTAGTAAAAATAAACATACTAATAAATAAGTATTTTTGTACACCCTGGAAACACTCCTGATCAATATGTGGCTTGGTACCACTTTTTTTTCTTTCCACCCAGCAGAAACTCATGACAAAGGAAAGCCCATCTCATTTATGAACTTAGCTATAAATACTTTTGCTAACTGCCATTTAGGAATTTCATTTCCTGCTTGAGCAAGTCCTGTTGAAAGAGGCAATTACCAAATTTGTTTCTAGTTATAGAAATAGATGTCTGTTGCTGCCCACATCTGTTTCGACAGACAAAATGCCAGTTGCGGATGCTCTGAGGAGAGCAAGTGCTCCATCCAGGGAGGGCTTTGCCACCTCTCCAGAAAGTTCACAGCAATTACAGGGATTGGGTTTCTGATTCCAGCTTCGTCTGAGCCCCATCTCCTGCTGCAGCAGAGCTGCCTCACACCGACAGGGCACCTGCAGCTCTGCACTCAGCCGCCACCGCTAGCACTGCACCCACTGCCACCAGCGCCGCCTCGGCCAGCTCCCCTCCAGCTCTGCAGAGACACCCAGGAACAGGCACTTCATTAGTCTCCAGGCCCATTAAAACAAGGTATCTTTAATTCTGCAGGTCACAAGCATCCATGATGCTGCACTTGTTCTATGCACAGAAAGGAAGCAGCAGTAAAGCATTCTCCTCGCTGCAAGGCAGCAAGATGGCACACACTTTCCTGCTCCGTGCAGGACACCCCACTGCAGAACAGCCAGCGGTGACGGTGCGTGGGTGCCAAGGTAGAGGCTTATGGCTGTCATCAGCACAGACCACAGCCTCTCCCAGCTGGATGCTTAACATATCAGGTTCTTAACAAGTCTCCCTCCCTGGTACCCTCCCTTTCCACTTCCCTCCACCCTGGCTATCCTCTAGAAAGTTTCCATTTCCACTTATTCCAGGGAAAACCATTCCTCAGCCAATTCCCAAAAGGCTTTGGTCCTGTGGGACCAGTGCTGGAGCATGGGCACCCTGAGAAGGACATAGGGACAAGGAGCAACACCACCTGTGCTGAGCCCAACGCCCACCGACCAGCACCCAGCGCTGGCCCAGGGCTGAGGCACAGAGAAGCTGGGAAAAACCAGGAGCTGTGCCTGGGGAACCTCCACTCCTCCGGCACTTTCCCCGCGTGAATCAGCACAGCCTTGCTCACCCTCCCAGCGCAGCCCCGAGGAGCCCATCAGCACCTGGAGTGGTGCTGGGGACCCCCCGTGTCCCATCCTGAGGCCACGGCACTGCAGCTCCTTAGGGCTTCGGGCTGTGGTGCCACACCAGCCACCCGATGGGTGGCTCGCAGACGGGTGTCGAAATCACAGGTTGAGCAAGTTGGTCAAAGCCACACAGGTCACAGCAGGGCTGTAACTGCGACTGGATTTCCCCAGCCCTGTCCAGGGCCATCCAGCAGGACAACTCTCCCTTCTCCGCCTCTCCTCAAGCACCGTTATCATCTATATTGTTTTTCAGCTTTTGCTTACAAAAGGAGCGACCTCTCATAAGGTAAGGCACTCCCATGGAACAAGGACAATCTTAAGTTAGACATAATTATGCACTGCAGAACAAAATATGCAAAAAGGCATGCAAAGGCACACACACACACACACTGCTGTTGGTCACTGCAATAATCAAGTTCAGCTCTTGAACTAGTCTGACCACCACCAGATGAGAGCAAATGCCTGTGCATACTCTCATACAGACATGTGAAAAATAATTCATATTTACATATATACACACCACAGCAAATGGAGGAGGTGAGTAAAAATGCTCCAAAATTAAAGGTAATAAATTTACTTTGACCTCAGCTGTAGCAACAGCCTAAGAAAGGGTTTAACTCCTACAGCAGATCTGCTGGAAGATCTAAGTTTTTTTGTAGTGTTTTGCAATTTGTGAGCTTTTAAGCACACACAAAAAGAGAAGCTGTTCTCCCATGTAAAACCAAGCAGGATTTGCTCAGCAAAGATGGTTTTTGGAGCTGTGAAGATGGCTGGGTTCCCATGCCCTCCCCTAGCCCGGCCATGGCAGGACAAGCCAAGCCTCCCCATCCCAATCCCCATCACCTGGCACATGTGCGTCTCTCCTGCCCACCCCATTGTCCCCTGCACCCCCATCCTGTCCCCACACAGTCCCCAGACAGCAGACTGATGACACTGAATGGCAGCGGAGAGCTGACCCACAAGGTCAGTCCCGACAACAGGTTTTTGGTGCAGTTGGAAGGGAGAGGCCCCCGGCTCACCCACTCCCTCCACAGAGGTGATCTCTACCCTGTCTTTCCATGCCACCTCTGAGGGCCACATGCCACCGGCCCCGAGGGACAAGGATGCTCGGGTGGTGGGCAGCCCCCAGGGATGAGGATGCTCAAATGGTACCCCAGGGATGAGGATGCTTCCTGGGCAGCCTCCTGGGGATGAGGATGCTTGGGTAGCCTCTCAGCCCCTGGAGATGAGGATGCTTGGGTGACCCCCCCCACCAGCGGGAGGAGAGTGGCAGCTGCCCTCACACTGGGGCAGAGGGTGATGTCGGGAGGATGGGGAAGGGGGGAAGAGCACATAGGGGAGAATTATCCATGGACACAGCTTGCCCTTTTCACTGCATTTAACAATAAAGCAGTAGCTATAGCAACAGGGTTAATTAATGCATCCAATTTGCATAACTAAAACTCTGAACCCATTCAAACCTTGCTAATATTTTCATTCTTAAACCTGTCCTGCAAGGCTGTTCTCTTATGGCAAGGGGAACCCAAACAAACACAGCCATCCATACATACTGCTCTACTTGCAGAGAGATGCAGGTACATGCAGGACATCACACAGAAAGAGAGCCCTTAGCTACGGCTTCTGTGGCGTGACCTGCCAGCAGTGCTCCGAGAGCGACTTGCTCCACATACCTTTATTCCCCCAGAAAGCATTAGCATTTGCAAATAAGCATATGGAAAAGAACAGAAAAAGGGAGACTGAAGTGTCCTTCAAAAAATAAAACAGGAGAAAACGTGATTTTCAGAAATGGAGGAAGTAAAGCACATTCCAAGACAGAGGGAGTAAGGAGATAGGCAACATAAAGGTTTCAGACTATCATATAACCAGAGGGGGAAATGTCTTTTCACCACAAACATGCATCTGCATGATGTCTAGACAGTCATAAAAAGGGCAATTAAAGTACTGCAGGCTGCAGTAAGCTAATGTCTCCTCTCCCAGTCTAAACAGTTGAAACACGCTGTACTAACTTAGAAAAAAAACATACAGGACTGAGAGAGAAAGACAAGTTTATAAGGAAAAATGTTTTGAAATTCAGTTTTAAGTAAGCCAGTAAATTAATTCAACCTTGTCAAATCTTTGCCTTATAACGTATCAAATATTCCGCCTGCGTCCTGTCTAGACTGCGATAACAAAGGGCATTTAAAGCCCTGCAAGATGCGCTGACAGAGTAGCCATTTAAAGATGCAGTATTGCTTTCTCCATCTAAAACGATTTGTCAGATGGAGTTAAAATGAAAATGATAAGTAACCGCTCTGGTTCACAACCATTTCAAAAGAAAAAAAAAAAACACAAAACCCCCACAGCTCATATATATAAATCCCACTAAAATCATTCCAGTGTATCATAACAGTGGAATTTGTTTGGTCTTTTTTTTTTAATGGCATTTGCTTTTTTTTTTTTTTAATTTATTTTGTTAATTTGAGCTATCACTAGCTTTCTGCAGCACATGCATTTCTAAATAGGAGCGTATTAGGTCTCAAAGGGCCAGCTCCAAGTATTAATTGATTTATCGACATAAAATGACTCTTGGAGAGACAGTATTAAAACTCCAAGGGTTAATACTGAAAGGGATTTTTTTTTATTATTTACTTGAAAGTAAAAGAATAAACTACCTCACATGAGAGAAAGCACCCAGTCTCCATCACTAATACGGTTCAGCCTGGGCAGTCACTGTCCCCAGGAAGGCAAGGGAGAAAGAAAAGTTAAAAAAAACTATGTGGGTGTGCACAGCATGTTTTTTTACTGAGAAAGGACCATTTAGGAGAAAAAGCAAAGGCAGATATAATCCTGTCTAATACAAGAAACATTCTCCTCCCTTCCTGAGCTTTATCTGCTGTTGGAGAAACGAAATCTCAAAAAAAGTTTATATGCAGAACAGCTGATCTGGCTTGGCAGGACAGCAGGCACTGCCCATGATGGAGCAAGTGCCCTGCAGGTCTACAGCCATCTACTTCTAACAAAGTACAAGACAGACTTTTAAAAACTTTATTTCGTTGTGACATGGCATGACCAGAAGCCCCTGGCGAGGGAGGGGGCTGGGACATGCCCAACCCCGGGTCCAACCGCACCATACAGCTGCTTCTCGAGGGGATAGTGGTAAGAGTCACCCCTGGAAGTCCAAAACTCCTCCTCTCTGCTCCTCGCCCCACAGCATCCCTCCACTGCCTCATCTGCCCCTCCTGCTCTCTTCCCAACCTTCTTTCTTAATTATTATTTTAATAAGACTGTTTACAACTTCACTGCTCATTCCGCAATAGCCCAAGGGCTACAACTGTTCATTAGACAGAATTTCTGCTTTAATTGCACTGACACAGATGTGTAGGTTATCTGGAAAAAACTACTAAAATGAGCAGTGAAGAATGGGGCTAGATGCCTTTCTTCCCTCATGGAAAGTTTAATTTAACACTATTTCCCCCCATACCCTGTAAAAGCAGCATCATTCGGTGCATCATGGGTTCACAGAGAAATTAACCTGGATTGTTCCCGCTGCTGGGGTGTGCAGAGGTGCACTCTGCTCCGCGCAAGGCACCAGGGCTTCCCCAGGGGTAAAAAGCCCAGGTTTGGCTCTGGGGCTGGCAGACCGGGGCTGGGGGGCCTGAGGTCACTGACCCGCTGGACTGCAGAGCACAGCCCCTCCACAGGTGCCAGAGCAGAGCCCGGCAGCAGCCCCTTGTGCTGGGAGAGGAGCTGGTGGCTGACACCCTGCCCAGTGACATGTCCCCACCACGTGGCAGGATGGCCTGTGTCCCCCAGGCAGCACAAGCTGGTGATATTCCCCTGAGAAAGAAGTAACCAAGACCACCAACAAAGCTTTAAGGAAGAAGTTCATGCTGATGCACTGCCTCAACCCAGCTGTAACTCGTGGGTTTTGCCATAAGGTTAGAAAACGTCCCCAGTGAACTCCTGGCTGCAGCCACCCTGTGAGCCTGCGTCGTTATAGCTTTCAGCAACTCCAGAACAATAGCCTTTGGCAAGATGTGGGAGCACCAAACCCTGGAAGGGCAGGAGGCAATGCCACCACTGCTCATCCCCACACCAGGGTGGGAAACAGGCTTTCCCCGGTGCCCCCTCACCTCTGCCAAGAGGGAAACGACCAGACACAGAGAAATGTCATCGCTTCTGCTCAACAGCATCCAGGCTGCAAACCCGCCACAGCTGCACAGCTGTCAAATCCGCCACAGAGTTCACACGAACTTCCTCTGCAATTCATGCTGGCAAGAGCCAGACACGTAACAGCCTTGGATTGACAGAGAAAGAGCTGCCAGTGTTACTTCTATTTAAAACCTCTATTTCAGCTTCATACTCATTTTTCAGAAATAATACACATGCACATACACACAAAGTGCTTCTGGATCTGTCTCCCTGCTGCATCTGACTTCATCAAGAGCACTGCCTGGTAGCAATTTCAGGTTTTGGTTCACTGTTATTATTTAATAGATTTTAATTCCATAATAAAAAGTACAAATCTGCCAATTTTTTTGGTTGTCTTATTGCCAGAAAGAAAAAAAAGAAGAAATCATGCAAGAAACTTGCTACCAACTTCCTTATCCCCCCCTTACCTGCCAGCCCAGGCAGGGGCTGCTCTCGAGAGCTGCAGCACAAGGGCTGGGTGAAGGCTGTGGCTGCAGGAGCATCAGCTAGGGCAGGAGGGACGGGCAGATGCACACCAAGGGTTCAAGTCCTATCTCCGAACATGTCTAAACTCCATTAAAAATGTCTCCTGCAGCAAAACTCATCTTTGATTTAACAGGGGGGTGGGGTGGAAAGGGGAGAGGGGATTTCACAAATGCTTCATGTCAAAAAAGTCTATACTAAGGGGAAAAAAAACCTCAAAACTTTCCTGTTTTGCCAGGGGACTTACTTGCTTTGTATCTGCTGAAAACTAAAATTCCACCATTATATTTGGAGAAAACCCTGAAACTGAAGCACTTCTAGATTATCATGAGACAGAGCACATCCATTCCATCCTTCATTTGTAAATACTTTGCTCAGGCCTGACTTCATTTCATATCTTGGTCCTCGATGCTTTCTGGCAGTTTGCTCTAGACTTACTGGCAAGGGCTAAAAGGTTTCTATTTAGCTGGTGTCAGCTGAGCATCTGTGCCTGCAAGAAGTGGAGTGGGGGTGATCCCAACTGCATTTCAAAAGCACATTTCTTTTTGGGAACTGCCACAAGAATTTTAAATCCAAGTGTGTTTGGGTAGCAGGGGGACTCCCTCCAGGGGATCCCTGCTGCCATCCCGAGCAGAGCACCCAGTTCTGGGAGGCATTCCTGACCAGATGGGGGGAAAGGAGCTGGGAAGGCTCCATAACCTGTGACCCCCCTAACAAAAGGCAGGGAGACTGTCTAGACCCGCAGTCTGCTGGGGGGTGAAGGCGAGTATTGTGTGCCTCTGCCAGGCAGGCACTGACGTGCTGCGAGACGGGGCAGCAATGCAAGCCCCAGCTGCAGAACCCACGGGTTTCGCCCCAAAAGACGCCAGGTCACTGGGGAGATGGGGGAGCCGTGCAGCCCACCCCTCCTCACCAGCACAGGAAGGCAGCAGCTGTTGGGGCAGCTCCCGCGCCTCGTGTGGACAGAGGAGATCACAGATTTCCAGCCTGACCAGCCCCGAGTCTTCCTATGCCCCCAGGTATATCACACATAGTATCTTCACTCTCCTAAACACAGCCATCCTGTCTTCCAACTCAACCACAGAAGAGAACAATAAAAAATGTTCTTCCTTTCACAGAGCCTTTACATTTTGCTTTCCCTGTCCATCTCAGTTAAAAGTGGATGAACCAAGGTTTTCCACCTCTGCCAAGCCTGGAGACCAGCTCAGCGTTCAGAAAAGCCAAATTTGAGACCCAGCTCCAACACATATTGCTTGCACAACCCTGGGCAAGCCCTTTGGCTTCTCTGCGTTGTAGGTCCCCACATATAAAAATACAAATACCCTAAAAAATGCTAGAACTAAGCATGAAGAGAAAATAGAAGACTTATTAAAAGCCCTCCTTCACCTCTGACAGAAGGAAAACACTATTATCTAGTACTTAAAAAGATGCATTAAAGGAGACAGAGCAGCCAGGGGGGCAGGGATGCCCCATCAGAGCAGAGAGTCCCTGTCCGGCCAGCCACTCTGTGCATCCCAGGACAGGGCTCTGCCAGGCCCCTGCTGTGCCCTTTGCCACGCTCTGGCCATGCTACCATGGGGGGCGGGAGCAGCCCCTGCCCTCAGCACTCCCAGCAGACAGCAGGGCTGGTCCTGCACAGAACACACCATCCCTAACAACCCATGAATGAGAACTTTCAGCAAAACTGCCATGAAACAAAAGTCGTTGGTTTCACTCTTCCCAAAGGAAAGACTACCTCTCATAAGCCGGGTTTTCTGCCAGAAGATGTGTTCTACATCAGCTGTACAGACACTGACACCAGAGGAACTGGACCATGCAGCGCTGGTGGCACCGCCCTGGGCATCAGCAGTGCCCGCTGGCCTGGGAGCACTGCTCACGTGGGACCTCAGCCAGTGCAGGGGTCTGCTCGCAGGCTGGACTTTCAGAATTACAGCCTGAAGCCAAGAAAAGGTACCCCCAGCAGCTGAGATGGTTTATGTAGCCATTAAAAGCCCACACCCTTCTGATCGGTGGTGAAAAATAAACATCTGAAGTTTTATTGCCCTGGGAGCCACCTGATGCCAATCCTTACCCAGAACACCGTACACCACATCCATACCTTTCTACTTAGAGAAAAGGGGAGGACAGGGAGTTTTTTCTCCCCCTGCCTCCACCGCTTCCTACCCCATTTCCAAAACATCATCCCTCCTGTAGCAACTCCTTCCCCAGGCACACGCTGCCCGCAGAGCTGGGAGCTGCAGCAGGATGCACTGGTGGCACTGGTGCCATGCACCCGTGTTCTCGGTGAGGTCCAGCCCAAATGTCCTCACAGCTGGGCATCAGCCACGGCAGCAGCTCGTCTTCTGACAACTGCCTGCAATTTATTTTTGGTACACAGGGACAGGTAGACTGAGAGATCCTACGCTGGGATTTTATCAGCAGTATGCAGTTATGGGATGTGCCATCAGGCTCAAAATAAAGCAACTGAAATAATTCTTTCTTGTCTTAATTTAGATTATCATTTTTACTGATAGATGCTCGATAAAGATCTAACGAATGACTTGTTGGCATTATGAGCATGTTAAAGATCTGAGCATGGTTATAAGCCAAGGTCATAAGCTCTGTTAACTTCCCAGGCTCTATAAGAACTGATTAGCCATTTATTAAAATCATTTATTCACCAATTTTTAACACTTTATTTAGTCAGTTCTTCCCCAGCAGGCTTAGGACACCACATTTGAGCAAAGACGCCTTACTTTTAAGATACTCTCAAAAACTTAATTCTAAATTGAGAGACCCATACTCATTACACCAATGTCTTTTTAAACCAGCAAAGGTTCTTTTGCAAATCCAGCAGCCTGGTTCACTAGGGCTCCTGATGCCTGGTTTTGTACATCCTGAACGTGAGCAGCTCCTGCCATACTTAACAGGAGTCTGACATAACATGACTTAAAAAGCTTCAGGTTGTCAAACTACTTTCACAAAGTAACAGTGAAAGCTTTATTTCCTCAATGTAATGCTGCTCATTAGTTTGCCAGAGTAACAGCAAATGGAAAAGTACTTGCGCTTAAAAAGACATAGAGCTTCTGAAGATGTTTCTATATTGAACAGTGGAAGAAAAAATCCCATCTAGGATTAACAAAATGCAGACAGCTGTCAGTAGACAAGAACCGAGGTTTGCAAAATCAGCCTCTCAAGATGCTGCTGCATCCCTCTCTACGCTTCAAACAGCAGGTACCGCCACTCGCGGGGCAAGGCAACGAACCACCCATTTCATCAAGTGAGTAACCAGGGTGTTTATAGTACAGCAGCTGCAATCATGCAATCAGCCTTCATAATTAGATCTTGGCAACTCTTGAAATACTTCACTTACCCAGTTTACCTCGAAAGGTGCGACCTAAACATTCAGTGCCTGGAGACATTTGAAATTAAAACAGAAAGCATCTGTCAGTGACACGAGTTGCCTCCGTCTGGCTGCAACACCCCCAGCTCCCCTCTGGGGGACTCGCCCTCCACAAGCTCCGCTGTAGCCAACCATGGCTGGCACCTGCACCCAAGCCTAGAACCTCTGCAGCGGCCAGGAGTACCCAGCGCGCTGCAAGCTGGGTCTCACCGCTGCCGGTAACAATGCCACGTGCTTTTCCCACACCGGAAGTTGCAGCATGAGGTCCTGTTCCTCTCCAGCCACGCCTCTTCACTGCCCCAGGACAACTCTCCTCCAGCACTTGTGGCCAACTTGCCCAATGACATGCTGAAGCCTTATGAAGGTTTCCAAAGAGTTTGGGATGACTCAGCCCACCCCGAGACCTTCCCTCCATGGTGCCAGACCGCCTGTGTGTGGCCAGCAGCACTGTGCCGTGGGTGACGTGTCCTGTGCCACCTCCTCCGCAGACACACGCAGCTGAGGCCTGGCAAATGCTCAGGGTTTCCTGATACCCAGTTCCCAGTGCGGGGCAGAGGGTGGGGGGTGCTAGAGGGGAAGACCCAAAGCAAAATCTAGCACAAAACCCCAGATGCAATGCTCAGCAGATGTATTTTCAAGTGAGGAAAACTCTCTGGCCCGTCAGTGAGCAGGGCGTTACTAGCTGCAAAACTGGTGGTGTGACAGGACATGGACCCCTCCCAGCACCACCGCAGGCCAGGCCAGCACTCCACAGTCCCACAAGGATTTCACCAGGGAAAACCTGTGTATGGGCCTCTTTTATAAAGCCCCTAAGAACTGTCTGTCACTGATAATGGTTAATTGGTATTGATTAGCACCTGCCACAGTCTGATGCCAAAGGAGACCTCCTGGCTCGTAAAGTGTCCTTCACCCAGGGAGGGGGAGGCTCCCAAGACACCGAGCCCCAGGTGCTCGCAAGCTGCCCACTCCTCACCCCACAGCGCAGGAGAGCAGCTGGGAGGCTCAAGGGGCCACAGGAACTCATCATTCCTCTCAAATAAAGCTTTAGAAAGTTTCATCCCATGTACCTGAGAGAACAGAAATTAGAAACTTTTTCAGCCCAGGAAAAGATTAAGAGCCATTGAGCGGCTGTAAATTATGGCAGCAGCTAAATAACTTGGACTCCACAGGCTTGGAGTCACCTCGCTGATTTTAAGTCACAAAGTGATGGTGCAAATGTTTGTTGTCGCCTGCACTCATACAGGAGCCGAAGGCCTCCGCAGGCCTGTGCACTGCCAGCACGGACCCTCACAGGACAGCAAAGAAAGGAATTCTGATGAGCCAAACACCAACGGGTGGCAACAAGCTGTGACCTCCTCCACGGCCAGCTTGCCGCAGAGACCAAAAAGGGGTGGGAGGCCAAAAGAAGAACGGAGACTGAAAAAGGGGTCAAGGGAAAAGTAGAGGCTGAGAAAAAGTGGATGCCAAAAAAAGGCCTGGGAGGCCCCAAAGGTATAGGAAACCAAACGAAAGTCAGAGATTGAGAAAAAGCCTCTGTGCCTGCAGCTGGCTGGCTCAGGATCTGGTTGTTCTCTGGTTAAATTTCCAGAAGGCACCATCTCTCCTCACACCCTGCCACGCAGCACAGAGAATGCCCCCGTGGGCACGGACCCCGCCACACCGTGTCTCACCCAGGGCGCTCTGGCAATGGCCTGGGATGTGCAGGAGAACTGAGCCTGAACCCCCTAAAACCAGGCAGGGTTCGAGGACGCTGCTGCTCACCTGTTGGGGCTCGCCTGGCTCTCACCTGCTCACATTTGCCCTTTTGGTTTAGCCATGCATGTTGCCAACTTTAAAACGCTGACGAGAATTTCCACTTAAAGTCAGTGGTTTAAACTTGACCCTCGGTCCTCCTCCCTTCCTCCATGTATGTGTAACACTTGTTTGAATGCCATCAGCAGCAGGGAAGAGGCACAGGAGTATCTGAGCAGTGGGCACGTGTTCCCTGCGGATGAGTGAGTGGTCGGAGACCTCCTGCAGCCCCGCCCTGCCACACATTTCCAAGCGAAGGATGGCTCATGCGGCCTGCCCACCAGCAGCAGTGAGGAACCAGTAATTATACTGGCTGGACCCACACCTGTTAGTGGTTTTGTCTTACACTATTTGTGCAACCAAGTAGTCTGCCAACAAAACAAAGATGTACTTAGTCTAAACAGGTGAAAACATGAAACAGGGAATAGAACTGCCGTGTTTGTCCCACGACGCCTGTGTGCAACACATTCTGGAAAACGATTTTTAGTTTAGCCTACAAGAAGGCTCTGAAAGCAAGTAAAACCATGGCATGCACCAAAAAGACAAGTCTTTGCTGTGGGAGGAGGGCAGAGGACTGCCCGTGCCCAGAGCCCAGCTCCTGGAACCAGCCTCACACAGGGCAGGGCTCAGGGATGCTTTTTGCTGGGCAGCAGCACCAGCACCAACAGAGCCTGGCCCGCCAGCAGCGTGGCCAGGAGTCCTAATGGACCAGGCATCCCATGCGGGGCGGCTCACAGGGCCAGCTGCCGTCAGAGCTCCTCCCCCAAATCCTCCCCAAAACGCCAGTTTAGAGCAGAAACACTCGCTCCCACCATGCCGCATACCAGGGTCTGCGCAGGTAGGGACCCTCACACTGCATTTCCCAACCATGGATCTGGGGCTGGGCAGCGAGGTGGGAGGGGAGAACGAACACTCCGAAGGACCAAGAGCAAAGACTCCAAAGGACTCAGGCCAGCCTCAGCCTTTCTGCAAGACAGGAAGGCCAGGACCGGCCCTGAACTGCACCAAGTCACACCCAAGATATGCTGCCCCATCGGCAGATGGGATTTATTGTAGATTATTTATCCTGGCATAAAACATCAGCCCCAGCTCTTGCAGCCTATTTACTGAAAGCCATTAAACATTAAATGGAGGCAAAAAGTGTATCCCAGCAACATCTGGAATTTATCTCTTCCTTCTTCTGAAAAAAGAAAAAAAAAAATCACTCCCTATTCTTTTTGGGTGATTTTGGGTGAAAAGCGATTATACAGAATTATAATGTTGGAAGAAGATAGAAAAGAGCTGAGATTTTCTTTGAAATGTTGTTTGGACAATTAAAAAAAGGATAGTTTCAAAGAAACAGCAAATCCTATCTCAGCTTTTTCTGCCCTGTCTCGCCCTGTCTCACAGTGCCAAGCTTTCCCCCCATGTGCCGGCTAAGACACTCTTAGAAATGCAAAAGATTGTTTTCATCCTTGCAAGACCTTTAGTAAGATAGAAGAAAAAGCAGCTCTAAGTCCTAACTGGTGGAAGATACACTGAATAAAAAAAAATATTCTTCCAGTTCCTGCCAAGAAGACTTGGATGAGCCTTGTTTTCATAGAAGTATAGAATGGTTTGGGTTGGAAAGGACTTTTAAAGGTCATCTAGTCCAACCCCCCTGCAATGAGCAGCAGAGGTCTTCTGTGGAGAAAAGCTCTTTGGGGATCAGCTTTCCAAAAGAAGATGGGTCAGTCTTTACCCAAGAGAGACAGTGCTCTACCTCTCCAAACAGAAGAACGGAAAGGCTTTAAATATAGAAACAGGAAATATTATTTGGATTAACACGAGGATGCAAGGTCAAAACATCATATCCTGCACTTCCTCAGGTTCCCAATCCCAGAGCAACTGGGTGACAGCCCCACGGCATCCCCTGGCCCCAGTCATGACCGGGGAAACCTTGGTTCAGGGAGAACCCTCCCCACAGGGAAGCGAAGCAGTCATTCAGGCCAAGCCCACAGAAGTGCCTCCAGTTACTAAATGACCAAACGACTTAACCTAACTGCATTGATCGGGATGGAAAACAAAGCTGCAGTCCTTGGCATGTGCAGTTAGGAGGGGATGGCTGCAAGAGTTCTGCATCTTCTGCCTGACAGCAGTTACAACCCCAGTAAAGGATACCTGGTCCCATGCCCAGCCAAGCCCTAGGCAGCCACAGGGGGACACAGCAGGGTGAGCACAGGGCAAACCCTCTCCTCACCACGCAGAACCCCAAATGGCAGCTAGGTATGACTTCAGAAACGAGGGCAAGGCCGTTCCTAGAACAGTCCCATTACTCAGGCTCCTCAACCCCCATCTCAGCTGCAGGCGGACTGGATGCAGGATTTCATCAGGACATTAAATTCGGAAGCTGTAAAATCACTGTGCAAAAAACCAATTATACCTATTTTCGTAACAGACAATTTAAGCTTGTATTTAGGTCCCCTCACATACCCCTACATTACATAAAGCATTTCTTCGACTTGAAATGTAGCTTTCTAAAGGCCATTTTGCTTAATTTAATAGATGCTTAACATGGGTCTGCAAATCTCTGGAAGTGTAACCAAGGAAGACACATGGCTGCAAGATACAGTGTGATCCCTTCCCGAGCAAACAGAAAGAACAGGAGAGGATGAAAAGCATTTCAAAACCCATGAACCTGCTGAGACTGGAGTGCACTTGTGGTCTGAACAGCAGCAAAACCTCGTGGTCAGGTCAAAAGAGAAATTCCTGAACACCCGCAGGCAGCCGTTAACCCAGCCAAGAGCAGTCAGCACCCACAGGACAGATCCTTCCCGCACTGCACAACCCAGCCCACACCGGCATGCCTCCCTCGGATTTCAAAGAGCTACTTTCTGAACTTAAATTAAATAAATGCAGTAATCTGCCTTTTTAAAAAAAAAAAAAAAAGCTGCACTAATAAAAAGCCCATAGTGAATCTATTAAATTGAGGCTGTCCATTATGTTTATTGTTCCTTATAATTCAGGCCTGGATGGCAAGTCAATGGATGTTGCGAAGTATTTATCAAGAAACCCCATGAGAATGATAAGGATTAAAAGCTATCAGCAAGACAGGATGTGTTTTGTAACCCCATAGTTTGCTCTGCACCTCGCTAGGAGCACGCAGGATCCCCCAGAAACCTCTGCACCCCCAGTTCCTGAGCCCATCTCTGGCACATCAGTTGACAGCACAGATATCACCTGCATTCCCTGCAAAAGCTGAAAAAGGTGCAATTTATACATACTGCTATGAATAAGTCACACTAGAGAAATACAAAACGTTCATTGCATGACACGCCAGTGATCAGCATCATTAAGTGCTACACAACCCATGTGTGTGTCTCAGCATGCTGGAGAGGAAGACACTGAACTCAAGAGCGCATCTTCCAATTCAAGCAAAGTCCCATTACAGTAATATAAGTGCAAAAACAGAACTGAGATTCCTGTTTATTATATGGGAAATTATTGCAAATTAAGATAATTTTACTTTGAATTGTGTGAAGCAAATGTCCAAATGTTGTCCCTGAAGTATCCTGAAGGAAGCACCCAACAGGCCAAGATACTTTCAAAGCTCAGTCCTAAAAAGCCTAATCTGTATATGCTGGTCTAAGTTACTGAAGTCAAGAGACCACCCTTGGTAAGGGGGAATAATGGTGAAAAGAATGAAAAAAAAACATAGAAAGAGCAGGACCTGCTCCTCCAGGAAAGCAGCAGAGATGTTTGCCTTCAGCAAAGCTGAGCCCCTGCAGCCCAGGCCAGGGCGGGGAACATCGATGCTCTCCGACCCTCGAGGAACCGGGTCTCATCATACCCATGCCTGTAAAGAGCGCAAGCAAATCCATCCCGGTTTCAAGTCTGGAGCATGCACCAGGAACAAGTCCCACACTGGGTCACGTAAGCTACCAAGCTGTGGATTTCATCCTCCGGGCTCCAACAGCTGGCCGCTGCCCTCAGCAGGGTGGGAAATGGCATGGGAAGGTGTGGGAGGCTCGGGGCACGGCTTTGCTGTGGGGGCGGTGCTTTTTGTGTTATTAGAAATAACAATATTAATCACAATATTAAACAGAAACCACTAAGGGGGAGAACTTCCAAGCTGGCCCAGCACAGAGCCCAGCCCGCAGCAGACCCCCCAGCAGCTTCCCTGGGACTGTCCTCAGCATCTAGATGTGTCGCACGAGGATGGAGGAGGCAGACAGCAGATTCAGCAGGACGGCTGTAGGGGACTCGGGCTTGGAAATGTTAAGTTTTAATGCTAAGCAGTTAGATGTCTTTTGGGAATTCATCCAAATGGCAGTGTTTCCTTCCC
This sequence comes from Rhinoptilus africanus, assembly GCA_013400135.1. Taxonomy (NCBI): domain Eukaryota; kingdom Metazoa; phylum Chordata; class Aves; order Charadriiformes; family Glareolidae; genus Rhinoptilus; species Rhinoptilus africanus. The sequence goes on along the minus strand of VXBO01010966.1, from coordinate 323,789 downwards.
ACTTACCCTGCAGGTAAATCTAGCATGTGGCTTACACAATCTGTTGATTTAAATAAAGCAAGGGCATACGAAGAAAGCTGTTCAGATATCAGGAGAGGCTCATCAGTCCTTTGGTCAGAAGTCTGGGTCATGTTGTCCCCCGCATTGTGTGCTTGGTGCACCAGCCAGGGCCCATCCCCCTTTGTGGGAGCACCCCGGCGAGAGGGCAGTGGGGATGGTCACAGCCTTCACAGCATCAGGAGCAAGACAACGACGACATGTTGACAAATTCTTCCATATTTTTAGCCAGCGCCGATGCTTGCATTCAATTTACAGAAATTTGAGTCCATGAGCTCTGTGCTCCAGTCGAGTCCTTTAGAAATGAAACGCAAACAAGCAGTGACCACATGAGTCTGCTGGGCTCGGGGAACAGGGCCACAGCCACCCCAAACCTCATGGCGCTGCCCCAGCTTGCCCCCAGAGTGACACTCATCCACTGGGCGGATGCAGGCTGTTTCCGAAGCCCTGTGCTCTGCAAGACCTGACGGTCTCCTCTCTCCCACAGGCGAAGCCCAGCTGCAGCACAAGGTGCGGAGCTGGCAGCAGGATGGAACCAGCCCCAGCTCCACCACCCTGTGTCCTGGCAGCGGTGCAGGCCCCGGGTCTTCTCCGTCACTAGTCCCAAACCCCTTCGCACTAGTCCCAAAACCCCTTCTCTTCACCACCCACCCGGGAACCCAAGTGCCAGCCCCAGAGCCAGCCCCCCGGTAGCCAGCAGGGCAGGGGCAAACTCTGCCTCCCCCAGAACAAAAGACTAAAACCTGAACAAAGCAATTCTGAGGTGGATGCAGCCAGGGCTGCTTTTGTTAGCGGAGCTACGAAGGGGAAAATGACTTCTCACACTAGTGAAATGGGACAGAGGTATAGGAAGGCTACCTCGTAAGATACAGATCACCTTACGCCTGAGATTTTAAAGCACTGAAGATGCATGCGGAAGGAAAACCAACTCAGCTGACCACCACTGTCTCTACTAAGATGGTGCATTGCCATCCTGCCTAATGTGCAAATGAGAAACCCTACCACTGATCATCAGTGGCAAGTTAATTTAGGCCAAATTCTGCATGTAAAGTATATAATGTCTGAGGCCTGCAACAGCAAAGAGCTGGACTTTACTACTACAAATACTCATACTGCAAGTTAATGTCGAAATTTTAAGGAATTTAGAAGAGACTTTTATAGCAGTTATGATGGTGAGCTCCTTAGGAGGCAAGCTAGACACTCAATCCATCTCTCATATCAGGCCTATGTTAACATTTAAATAGGACCTACTGTTGTGATCTTTAGCAATGAGCAGATGTGGTTTTGAGTAATGGTTAGTGTTACTTAGCCGGTTATATTCACTAATGTAATTGACACCTATTCCATCATTCTTAATACACCCACTTCTTTCTCCGATACCATAAATAGATTAGAAAAGTTTCTGCAGATGGCCATGACCCCATTTGTTTGTGCACTTAGCCATGTATGAATCACTCTTGGCTTGTAGCAGCACTCTGGAGTTACTGAAAGATAACTAGTGGGCACAGACACCAATAAATGAATCATGCTTTCCACAAGACCAAACCTTTGGGCTTTTACAGAATCTAATTACAAAGTAAGAAGAAAAGAACAAAGAAATTACTCAGTCTATTTGCACAAAGTCATGCAGAGTTGATTCATAGTTTTACAGAATTATTACTGACAAACATTTGTTGGGGGTTAGAGTAATAAACCAGGTACTTAACATATTGGACAGAATGAAGAGATGGAAAAAAATCCCCACACCGTGCACTGCATATATTCTTTAAAAGTACTATTGATTTTTGTGCAAGTACCTGTTTTCATTCTCAGTATGCTCCAAGCCTGAGGGCTAATCAACTTTCATTCTCCAAGGCTGAATTCTGCTTTGCTGGGTTGCTCGGGCCAAGTTTGCGAACGTGGGAAAAGCTCTTGCCCTTGCTGGAGCACGCACCTTGCGCCAGCAAACCCCCATGGCCATGAGTGGGGTCTTATAAGCGGAGCAGAGAACTGCCGTGGGCAAAAGCACCTGCCCTTCTAAGTGCACACTTTAAATGTATACTGCAAACAAAAACATTAGCCAGTCTTAGGCATTTTACTGAAGATATGTGCAAGACTGAATACACTGAACACAAACGTATGAACCATTTGAAAGCACTGTGGACATCCACCAACACCGACAACTTGTGGGGCAAGTTTCAAAAGATGTGCCAGGTAATGCCACAGCCTGTGACAACACCAACACACCCTTCCCCCAGAGAAAAACACACCCTCTTCTAGGTGGAGCATAAGCCTCCTCTTGTATCAAGGCGAAACTGGAAGTCTGAATACTGGGAGAAAAAAAGAGATACTGTATCAATTACAACCACAGCAATGGGGTATGCAGTGAAAAAAATAGTGTTAAATTAAAAAAAAATCAAAAGGTGATGGGGGACTTGGTGTGAACCTGAGCCTAAAATATGTATCAGTGCATTGGTTGCATCCCTGAGTGCGGTGGCTGAATTTACAAGTCTCATGGCCATGCAGCCTCACACGCTCCCTATCAGCATTCCATACCACAGGGATATGCAGAATAACACAGATAAAGTCCAACTGAACAAAGTCACTGACATTTTGGAAAAGGATGTAAAATAAATGTATACATGATGCTATTTGTCTAAGGCCTTCCAGCAATGCTACCCTCTATACGTCACCGAAGACCCAACTTCACAGGCTAATTTAGCTTGCAAATGACATGTGTGACCTCTTCTACACATCAGCTGAACCTGGTCCACAAGCAGAGAGCTGCCAGCCTGGGACAGCTCAGAGCCACAGCTCAACAGAGGTCAAAAACAGCACCTGAAGAGCTACCACACAGCTCTGCATCAATTTGGAAAAACTGGCTTAGTTGTTCCTCACCCTTAAGGCTGCTGATTTCCCAAGAGAGGTATAAACTCTACCCCAAATTGGCTACAAGAAGGAAAGATGCTATGCAAGATTTAAATGAAAACCTTAATACACATTCCCAATTCCTACTCTCTCCCCTACTCTACCCATACTACATAAATTAAGGCAACAAGCTCTCTTGTACAAGAATATGTAGGTGACAACAACCTTCTCCTTCTAACGAGAGTTCATCTATGCTGTAGACAGAAGGGGAAGAAAAAGGTTCCCAACAGCACCACTACAGCAGCAGTGGATTATCTTTACAACGCTCGAGTCACTAGAATCAAGGTCTTCAGGTGCAACACAAGACTAAAAGGATGCACGTGATAAACAGTAACATGTCCTTTAGAAGGAAAAAAAAAGATATATCAGGAACCTGCAATGTTAGGTGGATACTTAGATAAACACTGTACAACATACCACAGCAAAAATGCTAATTCAAGTTTAGGTTTCACACCGGAGATATTTCAAAAGATTTGCAAAGCTTTGATAATATTTAACATCTCTACTAATTTCCTTTTTGGTGTAATCATTAAATTACCATAGTAGGCAAAAGATCTGGGATGAACTACAAGTTCTAGCTGGCTCCAAAGCCAGCAAGAATAATGTGTGCTGTTACTATTTTCTCTCAAAACATACCTCTGCAAAACTGACTTAAAACAAGAAAAGAAATTGTGGAACTGTCATTACAAAGAAGCATTTAAAACACAGATCAAAGTGCCGCCTTAGAAGCTGTATTCCTTGCCAAATCATCAAAGCTCTCTTTACTCTCAATAGCTCCCCAAATCCTCTGATTTGGATGATAAACTCCTACAGTTGAAATTTATCTGCTTTCAAAAACAACAACAAAAAAAACCACCAAAAAAACCCAAACTCCACAACTCCTTTCTCTGGTTACCAACTACTTCATTAATCAGTTCATTTTGAACTACTTTCTTGCATTACTAAATCAATTAACTTTTCCAAATGTGTTTATGCCTGTACACACACACAGAGCACCCTGATACTTCTTCAGGTATTGAAAACTCGTCAGCTCTCTGAGGTGCAGACACCTACGGCTGCATTCCACGGCACTGCAGTGCCACCAGCTCGGGTGGCCATTCCTGCCGCGGCGGTACCGTTCCCAACACGGGCACTGGTGTGACCCCACTGCGCTGCACCCTGCGCTCGGCCCTCGCTCCTCCAGGAGCTCCACCACTGCCACCACATGCAATGCAGCAGCCCCTCACCCTCAGTGCTGAAGGACGGATGATGTTTCAGGTTCTGCTCTCAGGAAAGGGCACCTTGTGCCGAAATCTTCCCTGTTCCTCTCTGGGACGGACTCGGCCGCGCTGCTCGCAGCCAGAGCAGGTCTCTGATGTGTTTCCTCAACTGGGATCTGCCCAAATGACCTACCTTTTGCCACCCAAAGTAATTATAAAATAATCACCCAGCAGTTTAGCCACACAGACAGGAAGAACACCACGTAAAACATCTCCGTCAACATTAATGAGTCCTTTGCTTTATGGACGTCTGGGAATGTGCTCATGGTGTGAACCAAGTTTCCACTTAATTGCAGCAAAGTGGCCCTTGTACCTCTCTCCTCACAAGCTTCCCAGCCAGCCTTTATTACTTTGATGAAACACGTCAACAAGAGATGCATCATGTAACAGAGAACTTGAGGGATCTGGTAAAACAAATCACACACCACGCATGGAATCTCCTTCCGGGAAGCAAACAGGTAGTCAGTTTTTACATGAAACACCACTGCAAATAAATGACCTTTTTTAGCTAATTAGGGTTATCAAATTTTGATGGTTGCTATTACCTGAAACAAGCCCAAGAGACATGACGGTACAATGAGTTACTTGGGAAAGAAGCTGGATTGTAATTACTGTCTATTAGTGACACCATGTATTTTGGTACTTCCCTTGGAAAGGTCTCCTCATGTCTATCCATTTATAATTTAGGTTTAAAAATGCATTCTAAAACTGGATTTATCTAGCCAGCAACTCTCAGCCTGGGAAATCCAAAAATATTAGTATATTTGGTGAACAACAGACAATAAAAATAAGTAAGAACATGTATTTGTTGTTACTCTTCTCTCCATCTGCAAAGGAAGAAGCCATAGTTCAGCTAATTCAACATCCTGGAAATTTAAAGGTGATCCCAGCCCCTACCTTGGGAATTCCTGGCTTTAAGGAAAGGAATATGGTTGCTGTTTCCCACACACCCTTCAGTGACGGACCTCTCACAACCAGGATCTGAAAACATACTACTAAACAAAACGAAGGCAAACCAATGACTTATTCAGGGAGCAGAGGATGTCTCCATGGCAGAGGGTCAGACATCCTCCTCTGAATATACCCTGATAACAACTGAAAAAGAATTAGTCATGTCTTGTCTCCACTTTGCATTATATATGATCACCTCCGATTCTACAGGATCACCTCTGATAGCGTGTGTGTGTGCTGGTCCTGCTGTGCAGCACAATGCAATCCAGGTGTTCACCCAGAGGAAAAAAACAAAGTTTGACTATTTTCCTCCCATTTCCTCCTCAGTGTCTTTTCATTCTCCCATTAAACGCTGATTATAAAACACTAAGATTAAAATCACTGCCTGAGGGCACAAAATAAACTGTAATTTTAAGCCCCCTGTGCTCTCAGGCTCAGGGAATTAGGACTTTCCCAGCCCTCAGTACGAGAGGTGGGACCCACAGAGCTGGGACTGTGGACTGCAAAGGACCCCGGGATGGCCAAGGGCACCCACAGACGGTCCTCAGGCCACTGTAAGAGGAAGTCACCCGTACTCTGCTCCCCTGGGTCATACATTGGGATGCAGATCATGGCAAAAAGCAGTGTTTGTCATGGAGACATGGCCAGAGCCGGACATGGGGACCTCCCTGGCATGGCTGAAGTCAAACGGAGACACCATAAACTGGATATACTCTGTGCAAACACTTTCGGGCTTGCTGAAACACTGGTAGCAGTTCTGGCTTCCCTCCATGTCCCTACTTCCTGAAGGAAAACTCGGGGGGCAAGCAAGAAGTACCTGGCTATTACCTGCTCTGCCCTGGAAAACACCACCACTGCCGTTGACACAGTGTCAGGAAAGAAACATATTTGCCAAAAAAGTAGTCTGAAGTGGAAAGGAGATGTGATCCCTGGTTGAGCCATCTGTGTTTGGTTTGTTATTAAACCAAAGAATGTGAAAACCTAGAAGTCCTCACTTGGGCAGTCACCCACTCTCATGGCTGGCTTGGCCCAGCCTGGGGACCCTGTTCCAACACTGGCCTTGGGGAATGGCTGCCAGCGAGGGATGGGCCTCCCCGCCTCACCTCAAGGCACCTACACCTTGCACCTCCCCGGCGCTTCAGCCAGCATCACTGCACGCAGAGCCACTGAGAGCCGCCTGCCCTCAGGGTCACCCCTCGCGGAGACACCCACTGCCTGGCAGAGGCAGGGTCCCCAGCCCCAGCACCCAAAGCCCTGGCAGGAGCCCCTGCAGGTGCAGAGAGAGCGCGAGGCCACGGTGGCTGCAATGGCACCAGGGCAGGCAGCAGGCACTGTGGCTGGCACCAGCCCAGCCGGCAGCAGGAGCCCAGCTCCCCAGCCCAGCCAGCAAGGAAGCCGGGCACGCAGTCTCACTCTGCTCCCTGCACCAAGTAATTGGTTATTTACAGGCTCTTCCACCACGACAGCCACCCCTGACCTCTCTCGCCTGGCCGCAGAGATTAGAGACCACTGACACAGACGTCTGGCTGCTTCACGCTGTCCGGCATATTGGCACTGCATCCCCGGCAGGCGAGACTCCACACCCCCGCCCTCAAAAAGCCCTTTTATAATCCTAATCTGGGAGTGCCACACACAGAAACCAGATGCTTCCTCCAGCGCAGCGCCGCAGCCTGCCATACAGGATAAAGCCTGCAAAGAAATATTTTTGGGGATCACTTGTACAGTTAACCTAATTAGAGGGTTAAATTAAAAGAGTCTACAGTTATGCCATTTTCCTGATGCATTCCTGCATGGTAACTTTTGGGTAGAAAATTAAACAGCATCTCGTGGTAGCTGCTCTAAGGTTCCCTCAGAGTCATATTAGAAAGATAAATAAAATCAAGTGACTGGAGGGGGAAAAAAACTATATAATGAATTTATCTTGGGGAGGCCGAACGCCATCCTTTCCACAGACCCCAAGTGGAGGAAGCAGCCCCTGCAGTGCAATCGAAGCCGTCCTACAGCACGGAGGTGAGCCAATGCTGCCAACACGGCAGGAAAAAAATAAATAACATTGGTGTTAAAGAAACCCAGCCAAAAACGAAATAAGGAAGGGCAGCATTAGGAGAGCCTGATCCAAGGCTCACGGGAGCTAATAAGAACTCAGCGCCCACAGGCTAGGACCCCAGAGCTCACACAGGGGGCGGGTGCAGTGTCCCCCAGTGCACTTCACTGCCCCCAGCCTCTCACAGCCCCCTATCCATAACTGGCACCTGCCTCCTACCAAGCATTTCATATGCTGAAAAAATGGGAAAAAATTACAAAATATGCTACTTCTAAGAAGTCAAGGAATTAAATTAAAAGCCTGAGTTGTTCCAACAAAACCTCATGCCAAGAGTTAGACTGGAAGAGAAGCTTTTTCTTCAAAAGACATTACACATTTTAATTCACAACTTTTATCATAACCATAAGCCTTGATCAGACACAAAGTAAAGTCTCTCATCCTTGCAATTCTGTGGGACACAGTTTATGTTCACCAACTGGCTGACACAATAAAGAACTGCATCTTCATTATTTATACACTGCTATTGGTATGCACATCTAGCCCGGCCTGTTAAAGTCAGCAAAGAATAATGGTCTGTTCATTACTGGTAGTGTTAATAAAATCAGGCAAATCCAGATTAGTTTTGTCTGAACACGAATGAGATTAAATCAAGATTATATGTGCATACAGGACAAAGGGTATGGTTTATGCTAAAATTCAGAATGAAGACATTTTAGTACTCAGTATACAAATACCTTCTCCAGGACTTAGACACCTGAATTAAACAACAATGAAATTGGAGAAAGCGAAGGCAGATGACACTGGACAAAAGCCATCCAAAATACCAAGGGACAGACGCTGGCTCTAAAATACTGCTCTGCGGCCCCGCTGGAGGTAACAGGGCCGATCCTGTGCTAGCAGAAACAGGCACAGCCCAGCTGACTTTACTCTACAGCACCGAGCACAAGCCTGCCCCATCGCAGCGCCAGAAACATATGCAAAATCAAGACTCTTTCCCAAGTCTTCATTCTGGGCCATTTTGCATTAGTCTGTAAAGGGTACAGATTTCATGGCACAGAACAAGACATTAAGCAGGGCACAGTCCTGACAACCCACCCAGCGCGGGATGCCTTTTCCCATTACAGAAAATACCACTTGCTTTAAATTACCAGAGAAACCAGCTCATTTCTCTTTCCTCTTTCTCTCTCACCTCCGTGTACTTCATTTCCAAGAGGGAAAGAATACACATAAAAGTAGTGGGTATTTAGGTCAGGCATCGATCCCACTGCTATTCTGCGAGGGCTGAAAAACGTTAATAAAAAAAAGGCATATAGCCCTTTATAACAAGAAGCCTCCAGGGGCTGGAGGCAGGGGGGATGGGACAGGTTAACGTAAGCCCTACTCGGGTGTCGGGACCGTAGTGCCCCCCACCCCACAGCCGGTAAGGCGAGGAGGGGGATTCACACGGGGCTGGTGGAGACCCCGGAGGAGCCCGGAGCCGGGGCCCCCCAGCATCACTCCGCGGNTCCCCCCGGAGCCCGCGGCGCCGGGCCGGCCTGCGGCAGGACAAGTACTTACTGATCTCCATGCTCTGGAACAAAGACCTTTTGCAGTTGCATGTGCAGGACACATTGGGCTGAATAGCTACGGCCGTGCTGTTCAGACCCATGAAGTTATACATTTAAAAAAAAAATAATAAAAGAAAAGGGTTAAAAAAAAAAGAANATCGCTGCAGCCGCCGGTCGGTCCCGTCCCGCTCCGCCCCGGCGGCGGCTCCGCAAACAGCCCCGGAAGCGCCCGGATTCGCCCGTTCTGCGGGAAAAGCGCTCGCCGGACGGTCTCGGTCCCGCGGTGCCCGCCCCGCCCCGGCCGGCGGCTGCCGAGCCCCCGCCCCGGCCCCAGAGCCGCGGAGCTTCGGGCTTTCTTTGTACGGAGCCTTCCCAAATGCAGGATTTAAAAGAAAAAACAAGAAAGACTGGAAAAGAACCGGGGGGGCTGGGGGTGGGGAACGGGCTGAGCCCGGTACAGACCCCGCCGGGAGCCCCAGGGCCGCCGCCACCACGCGCAGAAACTATTTCCCAGTTTTGTTTCAAACCGCCCACTTTAAAACAGAGCGACCCCGTTCACTTTCTAGACAGGTAAAAGGGAAAAAACCTTTTGCCCGAGTGCTCAGTGTGCCAAGTTTTAGTCAAGACATTTTCTTTTCCTTGGGAAATAAACCTGTGAAAACAGAGGTTTATAATGAAAAATGCTGAAACAAGCTTAACTATAGTGGTGCAAAGTGGCCACTATAATACTTGGTCAATCCTGTTACTGGGAGATAGACAGCCTCGGTTATCTTCTAAGAAAGCCTATTTTCCCATAGTTCCTGATAGCTCTGATTCAGGATTTGGAAGGATCCAGAGTCCTCAGCTCCTGAGAGATGGTGCCGGGAAGATCACACCAAGAGGGGCACCGGCCACCAACCCAAATCTTGTACAAAGCTGCAGAAATCACACAGGATGGATGGTGTCAAGGGTAGGTCTCGTCATGGTGGCACTCACTGAATAAGGTTTAACCTTTACTTACCCCCCCAAAAAATGGAATTTCTTTCTGCATGATCATTTACAAACTAATGTTAAATATGCGCCTGTGCTTTACTCCAGTGGCCCCATGCAGTCACAGGAAAATGCCTGAAGAGAAGGAACAATGAATCGCCGGGTTGTTTAGTCGTTTCCTCTTTGCCACTTGACAGATGGTGACTCCCAACAATTACTAATCCAAAGGAAACACGAAGAGGATCTCATGGCTCAGATAGAAACGAGCTTTGAGAAGTTTGTGCTCCCCGGCGCTGAGCAGATGTGAGTTATTGTACTTTGAGCATTTCCAGTCCTTTTTTTATATTTTGATATCAGCCTCAGTTTCCTCATGGGTAGTGCAGGAGGGGAAATTCTTACCTGCCTACTGGCCCATTCCTTCAGGTTGGTCCTGGAGTCTCAGTTTCTTTTGTGCCACTCGAATTTCTGGAAATGCTCCATGAAACCGTGGAGCAATGTTACTCATTACAGGGACATGGGCTGGGGCGAGTGGGAGCCCGCAAGCCCCAGAAAGATCAGTCTGAAAGTTAAAGCAAGGTATACGCACGGTCAAAACTCTGAAGACAAATGCTAGTTCAGATAGATAGCTTTATCAATCAGCACACTTTTTTTTATTCTTTAGCTGGAAATACACTTTTTAAGACACTTGGAGATGAGTATGAGAGACCCTCTCCCAATAGGCCTTGCCAGCAAAGGTGGCTGTGAGCAGAGGGGAGCCACCAGCTCGCCTCTGACATTCCTTTGCACTTGGAACAGGCAGCGCCACCATGAACAAGTCGCGGTGACACTACGTGCTTCCCCCTGTCACACGAGGCACCTGCCAGCAGCTGCCCTGCCACCACTGCCAGCCCCGGGCAGCCGCAGTTTGTGTGCGGTTCAGAATTCTTGTATTTTAAGACACGGAATAGCCTTAAATGGTCTTCAAGCAAGTAGGAGCAGCTTTAAGTAATATATTGTTCATCTGTGGCCAGTCAGTTCCCTGACTGGTGGGCAACAGTCTCCATGCTTGCTGCAGCAGCTTCTTGCCATCAGGCACAGCGCTGCCCGTGGGCAGGGACTGGGGCATGGGCAGGAGGCGCTGGGGATGGGTGCCTCGCGAAGGAGAGGCGGCCTCACTGGAGGTGTCCGGTGGAGCCCAACAGCAGCAGTGGCCGCTCAGGCCCAGGCCAGGCAACAGGGGCCCAGGTTGTGCCTGAGCCATGGAAGAGCATCCTGTGAATAAGCAGCTTCTTTGGGAGGGTTACAAAGCTTTGGTGGATAAAGGCTCCAGTTCCAGATGCAGGCTGCTGCAAGTTTGCACATCTTCCTAACATTCCTTTAAAAAACAAGAAAAAAGAAAAATAACTGTTTGCAATTCAATGCTTATTTAAAAATGCACTGTTTACCACCATTCCGATTTCATCTGAACGACGCATGTGGCTTTAAGAACAATCAGCATTTTTCGACCATGATTTAAGAACAAATAATTAAAGTCATCCCAGATGGGCTTGTAAAAATTAAAAGTACATCCGCTAACTTAAATGCTTCACCCTGTTCTTTGTAATAACATTATCCACCCTCCAGCCCACTGCTGTTTGTCAGAGATTCTTCTCTACTAGCTGCGAGTACGGCCCAGCTGCCTGGATACTCCCAGAACACACTTTTGTTGATTTTGGCTCCTGTATTCTGGTACTGATCAGCTTTTTTCAGTTGCTTTTTATATTTTCCCTAGAGACACCTCTGACAGCTCCAGGACGAGTCTGGCACTGCCAGATCTCCCTTCACTTCCTGGTTTTGCCACAAAATTCCAGGGTGACTGGGGCTGCTCACAGGGCCTCGGGCCAACGGGAGCTTCGGTAATACCTGAGGTATAGGACAAACTGAATGATGTGGACAACTCGGTCTGCTCTGGCTGGTTTCAGACTATAATGTAATTTCTTTCCCTCATTGCCAGACCAGAAGTCAGGCATTTCCCTTTGCATTCACATTTCAATCTTTCCTTTTAGTCCTCGCTGCAACGCTTCAGCATTAGTTAAAGATTTGAACAACCCCACATAATCATTATAGTGCAGAACTAAGGGTAAATTCATAAAATGTAACTGGAAAGAGAGAACCATGTGAGAAATAAGTAACCTTAAGAATCAAATCATTTTCTTCCAAAAGTGGTTATGGCTATCTAAGAAAAAACAAAACAAAAAACACCACAACTCCCCCAAGCTTTATTAACTAAACAGTTGTCCATTAAAGAGACCAAATATTTCACAGCATTAGTCTTTGGATTAATGTTAAATCGATATCCACTAACGCAATAGGGCAATAGTTACCATGGTGAATAATTCTGTATTTATTTTCAAGCAAGACTTATTTCTAACAATTCCAGACATGGTTTCCACTTTCTGGTGACTAACCTCTTAGGTTAAAGTTTGGGGGTTTTTAACTATTTGGTACCAGAAACACAATTTTTCTCCCAAACAACTGGAGATTGACCTCTGCCGTGGCAGGAGAACAATGCTGGGCAGGAAGGCGGATGCTCACCAGTTTTAGCTAAGAGCTTGTTTGCCTTTGAAAGTCACTACAGCTATGTCTCAGGTGTGATTTAGAGTCTATGAGATACTGTGGATTAAATCTTCCACAGACGAGCCCTCACCCTTGTTTGGCATGGCAGAAGCATCTTCCTTCTGAGACCTCATCCCATCTCTTAAGAGAGTCTCCCAACGACCAACAACCCCAACCAACATCCCATCCAAAAGGCTCTAGAACCCCCGTCTCTGCCCGCTGCCTCCCGGGTGCTTCCTGCCACCTCTGCCCAGTGACGCCTTCCGCCCCCTCCGGGGGGTTTTCTCCCCAACCGGGACGGCTGAAAAGTCAACCAGTGTTTGTTTGTGATGAATATTGTTACCGAAGCCACCAGAACGTCACTGCAGCCCATTCCCCCCCCTTCGGGGCCCGATACAGCCCCCCTGGTGCCACCAGGCGTACCCTGCGTCCTCACACCTCGCCAGCCGCCCGAGCCCGGCCCCCCCCGGGGAAGCGCCGCGGTCCCCAGCCGGGAGAGCGGGGTGGCGCGCGGGGACGCGGCAGAGCCCGGGAAAGGGCTTGAGCCCGAACGAACGCGAAACGGCGCCGACCCCGCGGCACCGGCCGTTCGGGCCGCTCCGGGCGCGCGGGTCGCCTCGCACTTACGCGGTGCTGCGCGTACCCCAGGACGCACATGTGCCCACGCGCAGTGGCCACAGACAGGTCCACCCACCGCGACCCCGTCTCTGTCCCTTTAAATCCCCGCGGGAGGCGCCCGGTGTCACGGACCGGCGTTACCCCGCCCCCCCGCCTGTAAACGAGGCGCGCCTTCATCCAATCAGAGGCAAGGGAACCCCCCGGGCGCGGAGCAGCCAATCAGCGGAGGGAGGTAGGGCGCGCCCAGCCGCGTAGGCTTCAGGTCCACGTGGGGCGGGGCCGTGACCGCGCCGTGACCCGGTGCCACGACAAAGTCGCAGTTCGCGCCCTCCCGCGCCGCCGCCTTAAAGGGCCAGGGCCGGGGGCAGCGCGCGCCCTGCCCCCGGTGGGCCTGGCGGGTCCGGGTCCGGGTCCGGAGGTGGCGGCCCGGGCACTATCGCACCGCCTCGCCCCTCAGGCGCTCCGGAGCCGCGGCTGGGCCCGGCCTGCGCCCGTGAACTGAGCCGTTCCCTGCGCGGGGCTGCCGCCGCGCTACCCGCTCCGAGCCCCGGAACCCTTGTTCCTTTTAGACTCCGGTTATTGCGCAGCGTGGCCGTGCCCCTCCGCGGCGCCCGGGAGAACACCCCCAGGAAGGCCCGCGGGTGGGCGGGTGTGTATGTGTGTGTCTGTCGGTCTGTCCGTACACGGACGGTACACGCCGAGGCGGTGCCCGCGGCGTCGGGCGGTGGGAGCTCGGCGCGGCTGAGTCCCCCACGGCCGCGGCGGGGCCGCTGCCCGCGGACAAGGTGCCGCTGAGCCAGGCTCCACCGACTCGGCCCCAGTGGGGCCGCCGCGAGCCTGGCGGCACATTTGACATCATCATCGCTCCCTAATAAACCTGTTAACTGGAAAGCTTCAACACGAGAGAGAGAGGAAAAGAAACAAACAGGACTGGGAAAGAGGGAGGATCCTGGAACACAAATGCTCCCATAAATGCCTTTTCCGTAAATCTGTTTACTAGCTGCTGAGATGATTTCAACTGAGTGATTAGTCTTACATGCTAAAACCAAGCCATCCATTCTCTTCTTTCATAGTCCAAAATCCTACATCTGGTACTTTATCTGCAGTCTTTTTTTCCGCCTTTTGTCTAACAGAGAGTTTCTGTAGTATTTGATCCCCAGATGCACTATATTATCACAATTTGGGCTCAGAGGTGAATCACAGATACTAAAATCGGTTGTTTCAATCCCACTTGACTGCAGAAAGCTGAATCCTCCCTCACAAGGCTTTGTTTTCTAACATGAAAAAGACAAAATTGGTAATTTGAGAGCCTGATTTTCAAAGAGAATGAAAAGAAAATGTTTTAACTTCAGATGAGAACAACCTTAAAATGTACATTTGACCTTGTGAGGTGCCTTGGGGTGTTGTAGCCCCAAACCCAACATGCTGCCTCTGAGGAAGAGGCTTTCTGGGGGTACTCTGTTTCCTAAGACATACACTCGGAAAAATAGCGGCATCCAAGACTTCATGTACCGGGTCTGTGTGGCAGGGGTTTGGTAGTAGGGTGGGGGCTACATGGTTGGCTTCTGTGAGAAGCTGCCAGAAGCTTCCCCTGTGCCTGATAGAGCCAACACCACTGGCTCCAAAACGGACCTACCACTGAGCACAGCCAAGCCCATCAATGTCAGTGGCAGCGCCTCTGGGATAACATGTTTAAAAAGTGGGGAAAAATACATGTGACAACAACCAGGAGAGAGAGGATTCAGAGAAACAACTATGTAGAAAACCAAGGTCAGTGAAGAAGGAGGGGAAGAGGTGCTCCAGGCAGCAGAGCAGATATCCCCCTGCATCCTTGGTGCAGCCCGTGGTGGGGCAGGCTGTCCCGCTGCAGCCCCTGGAGGTCCACGGTGGAGCAGATATCCCCTGCAGCCCATGAAGGACCCCATGTCAGATGTCTGAAGGAGGCTGTGACCCCATGGAGAGCCCACTCCGGAGCAGGCTCCTGGCAGGACCTGTGGCCCCACGGAGAGAGGAGCCCACGCTGGAGGAGGGAAGAGGGTGAGGAGTCCCCCCCGAGGGGGAAGGAGCAGCAGAGACACCGTGTGATGAACTGACCACAACTTCCATTCCCCAGCCATTGCCAATAAGCTTTAGTTTTACTGGAATGTTTAAAAAGCCAAATTTTTGTACTTCTTTCTCAAATCACATGGAGTCTTGCCTGAGCCTGGTACTGCTTGGCACAAAGAGAACTTACAGACACATCTAATTAAATTGTATGAATCAGGGATACTGTATTTTTAAAGGTTTGGGTTTTTTATTGTTGTTGTTATTGCAGGTTTAGATTTCTAATGATTCTGATAATCTGTGAAATTATTAATTTAAGTCTTAAGAGAGAAAACAAAAAATATACCTTTTTGGGACTCCAGGGGCCATGGGTGAATCTGATCTTCCAAATGAAAAGAGTTGTATTATCAGTTAAAACCTAAAGGCTTCACTTTTGCAAATCTTTTATGCTAGATTTTATACAGTTAATACATCGCCAGTGTTTCCAAGGAAACCAATATGCCCTGTTCTCACTGAACCAAATCTCACTATTAAAACAGTAAAAAAACTTAGTCTGGGTTCCCTCCCTTCCTCCCCCTCTCTCCTTTTGATATTATCATATGCATTGTAATTAAAAAACACAATTGTGATAAATTTTTTTATACATACATAGGCTACATTGTAAATTACCTAAAGGAAGCTTGACTCCAGAGCATAATAATTGGGAATCAACTATATTGCTACAATTGAGAAAAAACAAACGAACAGGAGTCTTGATGAATCAATTATAGCCACTGCTCATCTCTGAAGGCTGCCAGCCATAGCTGATGGAGAGGAGTTTAATACTGTCAGGCTGTGAAAAATCTGTATGTAGGTATTACATGTAGCTTAGACAAATTCCTGAACCTCAGCTGACGTGGTGTGGTGAGATGGTCCTGGCTGGTGGCAGCTCCGGCTCGACAAAGAGGAGAAGCCAGCTCCTGGCATCAGTGCCACAGCCGGTGGCATGGCACCAGCTCTTCAGAAGGAATTCTCCCGATTTTTTCTGCTAGGTGATGGAGCAATGGGTTTTAAGGTCACGGCAGCTACAGAAAGCATCGTTTTCACAACGCTGCTTCCACAGAGCCATTGTGCAACTGCACGGCCCGACTGCACTAACACTTCACGAGCCCACAGAAAGGCTGTGAGCCATGGGACAGAGCTGCCCCAAAGCTGGACGCAGGCTGAGCGGGCTCCTGCCTCCTGCTCAGCAGGGACACCCACTCCCACCCTTCAACCGCTTGTTCACACAACTGCACTGAAGGCCCAGCTGTGGGAACGGACCAAGGGAGAGGCCCCAGCCCCTCCACATGCCCCACACCCTCTGCAATGCTGGAGGGCCTGCAGAAAGAGGGGGTTTGGCAACCCATCACTTATGGCAGGCTTTGAAAATCGGATGGGGTTTTACAGCCAAAGTGCCTCCCCTCTGAAGCTGGGTGTCTCAGTGGTACAGACGGGGCAACTGATGCCCTGCTTTTGAGGAAGTTCCTTGTTCTGCCAGGTCTCTGCATGTGAGATGCTGCGGGTACCGGCCTGAGCTGACAGCCCACATTGGCACCAGAGGCACCTTCCAGGGCTGGAGCCTGGCACAGTCTGGGGCCGGCAGTGCTTGGTCAGCTCTGCCGTGCTGCTTCAGGCCTTCATGGGTTCGTTTGTATTGACTTAGAGAGCACCACTGCTGTCCTTAGGAGCTGCAAAACAAATAGGAGCTCCGGATGCCAGCGCCGAGGAGCTTAAAGCCTCGATACAAATACACAGTTCAGGCTCCATGTCCAAAGTGTTTTGCCAATCTGAAGATGCATAAGGATCCAGCCATGGGGCTTTGGTGTCTGTCTGCCAATGAGAGGTCAAGAGGCTCATGAAAAGACGAAACCAGCTCCAGGCACGAGGGGTGACTGGGAAGGCAGTCAATACAGCCCCCGCTCTTTGTTCCCCCACATTGTGTTCCTGGCTCTGCCTGCTGAATATTGACTCGGCTCTTCTGTTCCCCTTGTGTGTATGCGCGACTTCCACTCCCATGACAAGAGGCTGAGCACGAAGGAAGGGACCAGCCATCACAGAGATGTTTCATGTGGATCCAAGAGCTAAATCTGGCCCTGGCTTGTGTGCTCCACCAGCTCCCCAGGGAGCAAAAGGGAAACACAGCCAGAGCTGCTTCCTCCACCACTGTCTGTGCGTTTGGACATCCTTCTGGATGTCTCGCACTGGAGACAGGCAGGGGATAGGGACAGCATGTCTGAGGAGCTTCCAGTTTGCCTCATACCTCTGTGCAGGCCTGGATGGAGAAACTGCAGCACAGCCCAGGGTCTGTCTTCCCTCCTCAGGGTTACCTCAGGCATTGGGTTGCCCAGAAGTTTTTGGGAAATTGATCTTGCTCACTCCTTCACACACATCTTTTAGGGTACTGCATGTTGCTGTGTGCTCTTTGCGAATGCAGTTTCCTGTAAAAAAAACCCTAGCCTTGCTAACATCCCACACGTACTGTGATACATTCCCATTCATACACTTCCCACTGCTCCGACACACAGAACTGTACAACCAAAGAGAGAGAAAGCGCACAGCATGTCTGCACTCAGAAATACCGGATTCTTCCGGTGTGCAGGGGGTGGCCTGGGGTTATTTGAGTGGGTTTTTTCCCCCCACACTTTTCCAGAAGAGTTTGGAAAATTACTTTCCACCATCTGCCCTGCCAGAGCTAGGAAATATTTGGAATACATTCCATTCTCCTAATGAACATACAGCAGCAGGGGTGCCGCAAATAAAAGAGAGAAAATCTTTCTAATGAACAACAAATGAACTAGAAATCACATCTACATAGCTTCAGCTTTTGTTGCCTATAGCTTTAGGGTGATTCATGGAGAGAAAAATCAATGAATTTGCTGTAGACCCCGCTCTAGCATGGCGTGCAGAAGTCTTGCCGTGACCCAAGCCATATTTGTTTTGGATACAAATACAGACTCTCACTAGCTTCCTTTTCTTTTAATTGAAAACAAAATTAGGGGAAGAATTTAAGTATAGTTCCTACAACTCTTGTTAACGCTCTTCAAAATGTGTTGAATTTATAGGATACTGTCAAATGCCTATTAGTATTCATGACACAAATCACATTTCTTACAACTGGTATATAGAGCTGTATCATACTCTTTTGTTAAAAAAATAATAATGTGATCAAATTGAAGAAATTAGTGGTTATTTCTCAGAGGAAAAGGGCCAAAAAGTTCCTCTTGATCCCTGCTCTTAAGAGACTGGGGATAGATGCTGCTGAGCATGGCCAGAGGTAAATTTCCAGATCTAACACAGTAGAAATTAAGGCTGCCTCTCAAGTACTGTATGTGCCATTATGAATATGCAATTAGCTGTTCTTCTTTTAAGAGCTTTGCCTGCTGCAAACCATCCAGACATAAGCAAGTTTCCACCAAAGGTTTTTGGTGTCAGGAACTTGGACATACCAAGTAGAAAGCTCAGTTAAAGGCTTAGACTCCCTTATTGGCAAAACCTCCCCTCAGATACTGGGACTTTTCCTCACACCTCTTTAGTGGCAGACTTATTTTCTCGTACCAGTCCACAAGCTCTAGCCCAAAATACTCGAGGAGTGATGAGAGCCAACAGAGAACTCAAATCATCAGCTCCGAAGCTGAGGCATCTCTCAGTCCTTCCCTTAAAGGAAAAGCCGTGGGAGCACAGGGAACATTTGCAGCATTGAGTGTCATCACACTGGCCACAGCAAGCCAGAAGCAGCATTGCCAAGCTAGGCAGACCTGGGCACTAGAACAGGAAAGGTCTTAGTCCTATAAATGTGACCTTAGAAGATACTACTGACATTTTCTGTGCTACCCCAAAATCCTAGATTGGTGCCACACATTTCATAGTCCCCAGAGCACCAAATTCCTCGTGGGAAAGATCACCAACAGGTGAGATGGGAAACTACATCGCAAGAAATCCATCTCATCCTGCCCTTATGGAAGGTTTTGGAAAGTCTGGAGCCCTAGAGACATGCATATAGCAACCCAATACATCAGGAACAAAAGTGGTGGCCAGGCAGGCGTTGCTCTATAGGTACAACAATACCTGCTCTTCTCTATGCAGTCTCTGTGTCCTTCATTGGGTGCAGGAAGATTGTGATAGAAGGCATTGCATTGTCTTTCCTCTCTGCACCTGGTATTTTCACCTGTTCATGTGCTGAGGTGCTGATTTTTTGATGTATGCCCTTATTTTCTTGGAGCCTGACTCTGCAATTCCTTCAAGCATTTAACCTGCAAGAAAGTCAGCAGTTTCCCCAACAAGACCTTACATGACCAGGCCTCTTTCTTTAGTACCATCTTCTGCATACACACTCACCTTCCTTGCCTTCCATTCCTTGCAGTTTCACCCACCTGAAAGCGCATCTGAATTCAGCATCCCAGACTCATTAAATAGCCACTTGGTATCCCCCTCGTTCTTGGTCTCTCACACTAAAGCACACATGAAAAAGAAAAAAAAAAAAAAGGAAAAAAAAAAGATAACTCAGAGAAACAGAACGTTCCTACAAAAAGCAATTTCTTGGCTGGCCATTTTTTTTTTTTTAAACTCCCCTCAATATGGGAGGAGATATTTATATCTGAACAAATCCTTCACCCTCGCAATCAATGCAGCTTCTCTTGCTTCTGCAGTGCAGTCACACTGTTTATATCAGTCTGTTGCTGTGAAAATTAACGTGACAACACAAAAACGCAACATAATGACTAAAGGTGTGTGAAATAGTCCTGGAGTAATATGAAATTACTTCAAATGCAAGGTATTTCCTTCTGCCCCTTTCTCCCATCCTACAAGCTGCTACAGTTCTGAAAATGGGACAGTTTTCAAATAGGCTACATTTGCACAGCAAAGATGCATGCTATTTTTATTGCAAATTAGCAGATTTTTTAGCAGATCCAACTTCATTTGCAAGTGAAAGTGACTCTACTTACCATACAGATATAGGTCTTATGTTGGAAACTCATGGAAATTCATGTTTTGAACATAGTTAGAGAAGAAAAAAAAAGACCCTGCCTTTATTTCTGGCTGAGACTACCTCCACTGAAGAAACACCAGTGGGGCAGAGCATATTTGCTAAACTACTACATTATGTGAGCAAGTGGGAGTGAACCTGAAGTAGTTTCTAGCTTGTTCCACAAACTTCTGGGGGCCTGGGGACTTCAAGGAGTCCATAGAGACATAGGAAAAGGTACTCAGCTGTCAGCAGCCTGAAATTTGCTATCCAGGCACCCACACTTCCTCTGAAAAGGTTTGAATGGTCTGCATATTGACAAGGACTGAAAAATCACTACCCTAATACATAGGGCTAGCTAAGGTTGTCCATGGTCTGCAGCAATGTGAAAAATTCAGTGTAGTAAACAGTATGAGGGCAAAACATTCAGTTAACGCTTAGTCCTGCAAAAGACACCATGTCAGAATGCCAAAATTTTTCATTAAATTGGAAAAAAAATCTAGTGAGTGTTTAAGCCAAGAAAAACAGCTGGAAAAAAATTAGGGAAATAAAGCACTGCATTTAAGTGCTACTGAATTAAAAGAATTTCAGGGCTTTTTGTTTCAAAATTATATTTTTCAGTTAAAACTCAACCTACATCTTGAGAAAGGTGAGCAAATGGTTAAACATCTCCCAAATAAACCAGAAGAATAAGTCATTACATCCCAAACTGTGCCAGTTGTGTCAAGCCCAAACCCATTTCATAAAAATTACTGAGAAAGTAAAATTCAGGGGAGTGAGAGAAAAGACTGTGCACACCTTTAAAACCTTCATACAACATTAGTGCTGGATTCCCAGAAGTGTGGTTTTGGATTCAGTTACAGCTCCATCATGAAAATGAACTAAAAAGATTAAAAAAAAATAATCATCTTAATTTTAATATCAGCACTGCAAGAAGAAAGTGAAAAATAGAACAGCAGGCAGGGAAAGCCAAGAGCTCAGATTTTAAGAAGTGGAGTCTAATTTAAAGAGCGCAATTTCTACCTGCTCCATTTGCACATGCATTCCTTCCACCTGAAGCCACACAGCAGGCATGAACCTGTTTGTACCTCTCCTGAGAGGAGCACAACAGGGGGAAACCAGCCGTGCGAGTATTCAGGTATGCTAACAAATTCTTTTGGCAGATGACAGTTTTGCAGTTAGCTGCAACATGAAACAGCAGAAGGTGAGTGCAGCAGCAGCCCTGCTGTGACATTGCCGCATGAGGGGCTCAGCTCTTTGTCCCTGTCCCATCCCTATGGGTTTCAGGGTGTACAGCTGCCATTTCCATGATGTCCATTAAAACGGACAGATCACATTCCTGAACACTGTTACCATGGACTTTAATGACATTATTTTCACCATAAGCAAGCTCAAAATCAGAGGTAACATTTTAAAAATACCTGAGTTCATCTTACAAAAATAACCAAGTATTCAAAGCTAAAGTTGTGAAAAAGCCTCAGGCACACCATCCCAAACCACCGTTGCAAGCTCAAGTCCTCTGTTCATACACGTTTAGCAGCAGGTATTTAATGCTCCGTGTAACTGTCCCAGACACCAACTCACTACCCTGTAACTGATGACACCCTTGGCCTGGCATCGTGGTGGCAGCGCTTTTAGCAGCACAGGCTGCATCACTACAATAGAAGTTACATTTTGGAAACTGAAAAAAAACATGCTTCCCCAGTTCACAGTTTTTACAGGCCTTACTTTCCTTAACATGGGAACAGAGAATATATTTTCTTATTACTGACAAAAAGATCAGGGTATTCTTTTGTGAGCAGGAGGCGTGCTATCATTTGTAGCAAGCATGAATTATTGCAGTGTCTCCATCCAAACAAGCAAACATCTGTATCCCATTTTCACTGGCACTGTGAGATACCTGGCACAGCCCCAAAAGGGAATATTTAGCTACAAGTGTTTAAAATATGCAGTAATTTGCTGTTGTGTTATCTTCTGGTATTCTCTGCTTTGGAAAAAAACCCAACAAACTTTATCAGTGAAGTCCTCCCTCTATTTGCCTTGCTCTAGCCCAGAATGAAATGAATCAAGTAAAACAATTTTGAAAGCCTCATTAATTTTCCCTCCTGACGAGGGATGCTTATGGAAGCCAGTCAGAGCAGGGTTCTGCTGAGTATGCGACATTTCACGTCCCAACCTCCACTTCTCCTGGTAAGGATGTTTCATACAGACATAGGGGTCTGGAAGTTTACTCAACCCCCTGCAAGGATGGTACTACTGGGAGAGTGACATTCAGCAATCCAAGAGTGGGAGATTCACTGAAAGAAAGCCTGGGAGCTCTTTTAGTCCGGTATTGCATCTTTGGCTTTTGAAAATATGTCCAAGATCATGTCTGTGTTGAAAGCATGGTGTGTTTTTACAGCAGATTTGTATCTACAGCTATTGGCCACCTTGTATAAAATTCTAGGGCAGTTTCTAGGGCTTTCAGCTCAGCCCTTACATCCAGATTCTGCTTGGGCATCTCAGATTCATTCACCAGAGCATCCAAGATGTAGTTAAAATTATCCCCTTTTTTATCATATGTAAACAACTTTATCTCTTACTTTGAGAACTATTCCTTTGCCCTCTCACGGCCAAGCAGAACACTACTGAAAAGATCTTTTTCTCAGTTGCTTGCATTTACCTGGTCACTCTTCTCTGCAATCGCAGGTGGGCACTGCCCAACTAGGACAGAAGCTCCTTTGGGGTGATCCCCATTTCACTCACCTCCACTGCCAGTCCTGGTGTTGGTGCCAAGTGAAATGGGATCACCCCAAAGATCTGCTGCTGCGTCCCACCTGCCCAGCTCAGAAACCATCCTTCACCCTCCACCCTACCCCAAGCTCTGAAAAAGTCACAGCTGCCTCCTTTAAACCCTTTCTTAACGCTGCCCTCTTCCAATGATTTCTATACAAAGGGAAAACAAAGCCTCAGCACTGGTGTGTGCTGTGACTACTGCCCACGCAAT
This sequence comes from Rhinoptilus africanus, assembly GCA_013400135.1. NCBI lineage: Eukaryota > Metazoa > Chordata > Aves > Charadriiformes > Glareolidae > Rhinoptilus > Rhinoptilus africanus. The sequence goes on along the minus strand of VXBO01010966.1, from coordinate 300,850 downwards.
ATTACTCACATTTTTCCTCATCTTCCGCAGCTTCCCGTAAAGATGACAGGGAAGGGGATGCCCATTTTTCCTACATTTGTACAAGCATCAAGCAACAGGTCTTCACTCCTTTGAGCTGCTGGAGCTCTTAGATGGTTACTACTAGTTGTACTACTACTACTTCAGTCAGTTCTGGTGGTTGCACTACTGGCTGCCTTTCTACAGCCAGTGAGTGCTCTTGTCAGAGCTCAGTGTCACCACGCCATTTGCTAGATGAACTCATATAATCTAAGTCACTGTCACCTCAATATTCAGTTACATTAACACCTTTTCATAGGTGATTCTATCTCCAGTCTAGCTGACCAGAATAGGCAAACTGGGCAGACGGGGGCAGATCTCCCCCAGTGGATTAAAAATGTTCCAGGTCACTTTTCTTATTGTGTTGCTACAAGTAAAAGTCTCTTAGTCCTTCTGCTATGCCAAGTGAAAAACGTGGCTAGCATGCACCTACTGAGGCAGTCGTCCCTGCATGCTCTCTCCACACATCCCCCGTGCCAACTGCACAGGACAAGCCTGGATCAAACGTCCCCCGATGGGAGGATGGGAAAAGTCCTTGATTAACAACTTGGCCTTTCTCCATAACGGGGAAACTGAGGCCTCCGAGGCAGATGACTGCATCTAAATCACAGATGCGAAGAGGGTTTCAGGCAGAGCTGGGTACTAAGTTTTGATCCAAGCTATTTAGACCACACATCATGTCTGATGACAAAAATGAAGGCATTACTACTCTGTTTCAAACTCTGCTTGGCTCTGGAATAAGAGACAATTAAATGGTAGGAAAATTCTTGTTATTAAATGTCCATGGGGAAGCTCGACTGACAAATAAGAAACAAATTCACAAATATCAGCAAACAGTATGTTGAGCTATAGAAATAAAAATGAAAGAGAAGTAAGTAAGTCCATATCTCCATAAAGGAACACACAGTTACATCAGCAACTGCCCTGGAAATCCTCTCATCTCAGGGCAAGGAGGGCTTTTGTGGCAGGCTTCAGAAAAGTGACATTAGCTAATCTGCAAATAGCCTTGCTTTCAAGTGTCTTCACTAAGGAAGACAGCCCTTAAAATATCTGTATCAATTTAAATTCACCTCACATAACACTCAGTATTTTCATAGAGATGAAGTCTCATTACAGCCCCCATGCAAATAAACTTTCACCAGCCTTGGAGGATTCTGGCAATGCGGGTGCAGGATGGGGCCCATCTCTAGCGCTGCTTGCCCAGGTGTTGACTGTTGTGAACTGTGCTCCCTTGCAGCTCCTCTCTAGGACAGCATCAAAGGGGAAGGAACGCCACTTCCCTAAATGTGATAGACTATTGCTGCAGGCAGGAGTAGCTTGTGCTGTCAGTGTTCAATTAGCACCAAGTTAAACTAAATGTCTTGTGAATATTTCATAACGATCTGCCAGCATCATATCTGAACTCTCTGGCTTTTACCAAGCCATTTCCCTTCCAAAGTGACATGATGTGGAATTAAAGAGGAATGATGAGCCAATCTTGCTTGTTTGAGTATCTGCTCAAGAATCACACTATATAACAAAAAAGTAGTAATTAAAAAAACAGTACAAAATACTCCAGGAATAACTGCCATCTAAAATTATCCTTTGATAATAAACTGTCTCTGAGCAAAGTGAAAGCTTATACAAAGCACAGCTCTTCTTTTTCTGACTGTAAATTTATTGTAGCTTCCCGCTTTACCTTGTGAGTTACAGGAGCTGAAGTAAGCTTTTATATTTCCCATCTTGGTTTTTTTGTTTGCTTGGGGTTTTTTCACTAAAAACTCAGGAGTCAAATGGGTTGTAATAGACCTGAAAAGCCAGGGCTAACTTTAACTTGAAATGCCGACTCTGCAGCAAGCACCCAGTGAGCTGCACAAGTGAGCCAGCCTGTGCAATGCCGTAGCTCTGAGCAGAGCTCGCTGTGGGATCTGGGGTAGAAAAAGAGACACACTCACACATGCAAATATCTCAGTGCTTCAAACCGGCCGCTAAGCAGACATGCAAATCTCAGGGTGGAAATCTGCGGGATCTGAATCACCTGCCTGGGGGTCCTGGGCAATAAGACACTGGGGAGGCAGGTTCTGGGCCTTGCAGCAGGAAATCTGAAGTGTCCTGTGAGCCCTGGCAGGGTGGGAAAGAGCTCCAGAAGGCAGAGGCAGCAAAATCTCTGGGGTCACTCTGTGCTGATTGCTCACAGACCCTCACCTTCCCCCAAGGAGGGAAAGGTGCCACTGAGCACCAAGAGTCTCTTCCCAGACTTTCTGCTGAGGCTGCCAGTAAGGAGATCAGTTGGTTCCAACAGTAATGGACCAAAGCCACCAATTCATATCACCTCATCCATCATACACTCAGATGATAAATGATCCTGGGTCTGCACCAGCCTGGGCTGAGACTCTGCAAACACAGCCAAATTGCCTAGCTCTGCATGCCGAGGAGACAAGTCCCCTTGACCAATGAAGGACAGGCTAAACTAGAAACTTCTGCTGGATTGGCTACTTGGGCTGGGATGAATGTCCCAGTGAAGTGTATTTGCACAAGCAGAACAAGTGCTGAGACAGGTTTTAAAGTTAACTCAGCAGGTAAAGAGCAATAGTGAGTCTGAAATAACCACAGGGACTAAAGCATTTCACTTGTGCAATGCTAAGTGGCCCATGGATAGTCTCACCTAGCCATATTGCCTTTAGGTACTGAGTCTCACCGCTACAAATTTTACAGGAAAACAGTTACCATATATAAGCTATCTTCCCATACAGAAGATAAAAGTTATACCGCTTGATAATGAAGACTTACCAGGAAAAGCTCATGGGAGCTATTCTACAGCATTGAATATACACGGTTACATGTCACTGCAACTGTATTGATGTAACAGATAAAACTTTCTCAAATAGGCAGGATCTGGGTTTTGCCATTTTAAGAACAGTATTATATAGCATAATACATATAAATATACAGCAGCTCCTCACCTCTAGGCTCCCTCCACTTGGGGCTCAGTCCTCACCCACTTTGATCACTCACTTTGCCACTGCAGCCACTGAGGCGCATCATAGCCACACAGCATACGCTGGCAAAGAGGAGCCACTGCTGACCCCCGCAGAGACTGTCCTCTCTCCATCCACCTCAGCTGGCACGAGCAGGGGAAGGGATGAGATGTGCAGGCAGCCACAACCTTCCTCCTCCTGGCCCTGGGGTGGGCACAGTGGGTGCACGCCCCACAAATGCGGTCCCAAGGATGTGTCCCAGCTCCCACATCACAACAGTGCAGGGGAAGAAGGTCATGGCAGATGCAGCTCTGCAGCAGGCTTGAGAAACCCCTTGGCTGCACAAAGGGCCAGCAAGGGAACATTTCTCAAAAGGGCCAAATGAATTAAGAACTCAAATCCAAGTAAAATTTGCACTCACTTCAAAGCCGTTTTGAAAAATAAAATATCTCCCTCTCTTGCTTCAGCCCATTTATTATCAGGAATCTTCCAGTGAAGGGTTCTACAGCAATCAAAATTAAAAAAAAAAAAGCGCCTTATAAAAGGTGAGGGAGCTGGTGCAGGAAGGTCAGGGAGCTCCAGAGAGATTGGAGGCACCTGGGGAGACAGGAACTAGACCTGCAGCAGAAAGCAAGACATAGCTCTACACTCCTCAAGGCCAGAGCACTGCTGTAAAACCCTACACTAATACATGTCAATTAATCCCCTGCCTTACCAGATAATGAGGGAGTTGGCTTTGCTGGAGAGGAGGATAGGCAGGAAACCCTATTCATTTCTTTCCACTCGCAACTGCGGATCGGCGTGTCGATTGTGGGGTTAGAGCCCAGCGCAGGATGTTTAAAGGCTTCCATAATTTGCTTAACAGACCTGAAGACCTACTAGCATTTAACTGCTACAGATATAGATGTAATACAAACAGCAAACCAAACTCAAGCATGGCTGGCCTGGAATATTAATACATCCCTCCCAGGGCAATGGAAATAGGGAAGTGCCTGCGGATCACGTACGGGGGGGGGGGGGGGGGGGGA
>VXBO01010966.1:279493-296802 GCA_013400135.1 Rhinoptilus africanus | reverse complement strand
TGGAATTTGGCCATGGACAGGCAGCCTCATTAACAGCATAATGCCCTGACCCTTCTGAGTTACAAATACTGACATTTACTCTCCCTAAATGGCTGAACTAATTTACTGATAGTGGTGATGGCATCCTTCCAGCAGATGGGACTGATATGTTTTGTACATGGACCTGTTTTTGACACAGTCACTTGTCTGAGTGCCAGCATCTGAAAAACAACTCAGGAGGCCTTTTATGGCTCCAAACTTCAGGCTCTTGGGACCTTTTCCATTTTTTTTCTGTTAGACCATCACAAAGAAAGGGAATACTACTGAAGTCTGAAGTCCAGGCAGGTAAGTCGTGCAATAGGTTTCCCTGATTCTGTGTTCAGCTGTATAGCCGTTGCCAGAGTAAATTCAATGATGTGCTTTAAAATGCCAACATATATTAGTAATGATCATCTATTAAAATAATGATTATGGGAAAGGGATTTGTTTGTAAGCCTTAAAGAGAAAACACAATTCATCCCATATTTTTCTGGGGAAAAGTCCCGTATGAATTGAATCCTGCTCCTGGAGTTTCAGCTTGAGAGCTGAAAAGCAGGGGCTGGAAAAGTCCCAGAGTCGCCAGAGCTTTTCCGACCCACCCAGTCCCACTAGCTTTTAGCAGGTTGTTAGAAATAATCAGGAGGTTGTAAAAATACTATTTCTGCCTTGATTAACATGATGTTCCACTTAGCCACTCTGTCTCTGTTGGTTTTTGTCCTTCATAATCAACGGGTAGAGGCTGATATTGAGTGTATAACTGCGAACCACCAGACTGTACGTCAGCCTCAGCCCTCCACAGCAAAGGGAGTGAGAAAAAAAGCAAGGAAAGAGACCCAAGAGGAGGGTCGCGGGATAAATAATTTTACAGCTTTACAAGAGGGAGTAGCACACGTGTAACTGCTCCTATAAACAGATGGACCCAGCAGGACAGGGAATGAAGGGCTTTTGTACTGTTCCCCTATATATCTGTCAAAGTTACTCATCCATCAGCAGTCCCAGGTAGGAGTGTGACAGTCACTGGATTAAGGGCCCTCAAACCTAAGCCCATGACTTGTCATGGACACTGGGAGACAGCAAAGGTGCCACAGCACCCACTGGGAGACAAAAGGATGCCCGGAACTCACTGCACTGGCAAGACGCAAGACCTGCGCTCGGGCACTACAGAGGGCTGAATTAGGATTAGCTCCTGCTTCTCTGTGCTCGGAGATCCCCACCAGTGCCTTGTGTTCCTCACCGCTGCAGGTGGCCCTACACCAAGCCCAGCTTTCCTGCCAAAAGCATTGCACCGGCTCCCACAGGCTCTCCAATGGCAGGCACTGCCTGTATGGAGAGGTAGGGATGCCCCTGGTACTCCTTGCAGCTCTCTGGGGTTGAAAGCCATGAAAAAGCCCAATTTTTGTAAGTAGTTCACCTGGTGCCTCCAGGTTTCTGTGAGATGTTTTACTGCATTAGTGTTGTCAAGTGGTGACATTTCAGAGTGTAAGTCATAGGTTTGTTGTTAATGCCAATTTAATGGTGCTAAAATGATTAAATATGTCAGGCTTTTAAATAATGAGGTACATAAAAGGTGTTAATAACCTCTTAAGTGCTTTAATAATATTCTGTGCTATCATAAAATGTTAGTAATTGGACCTCTTAACTTTCATCTGCCATAAAGTAATAAAAGAAAAAAATCTCAGCAGAGGTGCTGAATGGCTGAAAATTTTGCTTAAATAAAAGAAAAAAAAATTGAACAATGCTAAAACTATTTGTTTTTTTTAAAAAAAGAAAAGAAAGAAAGAATTAACTGGAAAGCCCAACGGAACATGCATTTTAATATTATGCAAATTCTTAGCATTTCCAAAAAATGTCTTTGGTATAAGATACTGCAAGAACAAAGGATCCCAATAAAGACATGATGGCTCACTGCTAAACCCAACATCCGATGGGCTGCTTAGGCTGACAAACCTGTATGTTACTTGTGTGAGTTTGAAATGGCACCTCACTTGTATGTAACAGACCTAAGCTGAGCCTGGGCTACTCTTGTAGACTATGCAGTTGAACAGAGCTTCTTAAACTGGTTAGTAACAGTGGATCTGCTCCTGCAATGGGACATAGATCACAGAGTCACAGAATAGTTTGGGTTGGAAGGCACATTTAGAGGTCATCTAGTCCACCCCCCCTGCAATGAGGTTTGTAAAATTCCCTCCAGGCTACTGCTTAAATCCCACCCAGAAAATAACTAGAGGAGCTATAGCAGTGTCCGTAAAATGTACTGACACTGGGCTGGTATTGCCTTAAGACTCACCAGGCTCCCCAGCATCATTTCCAGTAATGTTCTTTAGGTCTCTCCCTCCTAAATACCAATCCAACCCAATCAAATTATTGTGAAAAACCTGTATCAGCAAAATAATTTTCATTAATGGAGATATGCAGGTTCCTGATTCAACGGCTCCCCTAGGGAAAGCCTTTTAAGGTCTTCCTAGCTACTGCCTTATGTGCTTTGCTTTGCTTTTTTGCTTAACATGGGCATCCAGTTCATTTTAAGAACAGGTGCTCTGAAATTACTCTAAAAAAGAATGTCCGAATTTTGGGGCTTACCATGTAACAGGTAGTGTAACAGAGCACTTCTGAGCCATGTCAGCCCATCTCTGTGAAATATGGATAGCTGGGATTTTTACCAGCCCTCTATTTATAATGTTGCATCATGCAGGCAGGGAGCAAGAGCAGAACCACATGAGCGAGGCAACCAATTGCTCAGCAGAAATAACAATAGGAAACAGCAGAAGCCAGGAGTTTGCCCATAGGCATTGAAAAAATTTATAACAAGCAAATCGATTTTGAGTAGTCTAAATTTACTTGGAGATAAATCAGGAACAGAACAAATGCTCTATCTAACAGAGAAATGATTCACCAAGTACAGTCTTCCTAGATCCATGCAGAAGGCTCTTGGCTGCTGTGAATACTGGCTCTTTTTTGGTTGTTTGGGGGTTTTTTTGGCGTTATGTCGCAGACAAGACCATTATTATTTTCTTGTTACGGGTTAGCGCTGATCTCATTGAAGTCAATGACAAATTGTCCATTAGCTCCGATGAAGGACTTGGCCTCATAAAAGCAATTATTCATCCATACATAAAGTACTTCCTTGACTCTTGTATTTAAGAGAGTCTGCTACCCACTCATCAGCATCTCCAACACAGCTACAATTTGTGAAGTTCCTCCACATCCCACTGCAGGCCCCAGCATCCCAGAACCAGATCATATTTCCTCTTACTGAGATGCTTTTTGGTTCATTTGATGTGCCCATTATTTGAGAACCGTCTCTCCTTTTGTCCATTAGGTAAATTCTGGATGAGTTTATTATTCTGGTTTGGTTTGTAACAATCCCTCTGGATCCATCCTTATGCTTATTAGGATTATAGAAATGCAATCTAATTTGTGCTAAAGTATACAAATTCAGCTCCCCTATGATCTATGCTGTTTGACATGCCATTACTATGTCTGCAACGCAGCTCTAATCTATGCACATTAGTGGGAGTAGCATTTGGGGGGGTACGGGCCAGGCAGGGAACCCCACTGAGACAAATACCTGAGCTCTGGAGAGCCTCGGGACCAGAATTGAAACCAATTGGTTTATAGACAGCTCTTTTTAATTCCTTTTCAACTCCCCATGAAATACTCATTTTTTCAGTTTGACTGGAAATCATCAACCTCCTTTTGTGGCTGTAAGTGCAATCTATATTTTGAACAATGTTTCTGGAACGTCAAAAGATATGCAAAGCCAAAGAGATACTCATGTGCTTTTTTAAACTCATTCTCTATGATTTTTTTTTGTCTGTACGCTAGTTCAGATTGTAGCTAGTCCAAGCGTCTGCCTTGGTTTTGCTTGCAAAGCTCTATGCACATCATCAGCAACATGAAGAAATGCAGCCAAACCAGACACACCAATACCTAGCAATGATTTGTTTCTGGTGTTGATTGGGTAAGTTAATTAAGAGCAGAAGTTATTTTGCTAGGATAGATTAAAAAAAAATACAGAGAAGGTGTTTAATTTAGTGATTCAGTAGCTTCAGTTTCTGGAGAAGAATCTCCAGACATTATACTGTGCTTCAGCGTGGCTCTTAAATGGCAGCAGAAATCTTGTCATGGCACTGACACTTACAGTTCCTTCCTGATTTCACCCCTGAACTTTCAAGGGTTCAAGGGTTCCGTGCTTGAGCTTTGTCCCCCACATTTTGCCTGGCACCATTCTTGCCCCACTGGAGGCAAACACACAGGACAGGGTAACACCACCAGAAAGAAAAGACTTTTCACCCTTTGTTACAGTGGTGTGCCCGCAGTGGGGATGGCAAGAGCTGGAGGTGGTGCATCCTGGGCCACCAGCAGCCCCTGGGCCATTCCTTGAGCCAGGAGAGACATCAGGTCAGTAGCGCTACTACACTGACAGGGCCACCTTGGCCACCTCTTTCTTGTCAAGGCTGAGTGTCAAGTATTTGGCTTCTCCAAACTCCATACTAACTTCAACCAAACCTTGTCTTCTTAAAGATTCTCTGGGTACCATTTGATGTTTAATATACCGTGCTCTACACCATGTAAAAGAGGCAGATAAAAACCAATAAAGTGCTTGCAAAGTTGCTTTGTACTGAGTTCTGCAGGCATATTCAGAAACCCTCTCTTCCCTGCCACTCACCTCATGAAGCTATTCTTGGAGAAGAAAAACTGGGATATACTTTGCAGCCAAAAGTAAAGTCATAAAGAAGTTTGCTCACGTTACTCGACACATGAGATACAGAGTTAATTAAAAATTGTTCTCTGTACAACAGGTTTGTTTCACTGGAAAATGTCACTGATGTAAGGCTGTTCTACTCTTGTTGCCAACTACATTGAATTGACTCCATTATGAGCTTACTCCTCCCCCATCCCCATTCCTTTTCTTCCAGTAATAAACCAGAGAGATCCTAGATCCCAATTCTTTATTGGAAAAGATGCATTAGGATTAGCTGAGCTGGAGCACACATTTTATGCTGCTCCAGTCCTTGTTTATCTGTGGTTCTACAGAAGAAGCAAACACTTGCCCCAGCCCTGCAAGTATAAATGAGATATTTGATCCTACAGGCACGGTGCTGTTAGAAGATTTTTAATTAGATAAATAAATTTTATAAAAAGATTCTGCAGAAGAGTTGCCTCTAGCAACTGTAACAATCTTGAAGCTTCATCTTCTAAAAGGAAAGAAAACTCTTGCAGGAGGCTAGTGTATTATATAAAAATGAAAGATGGTATTACAGAATTAATAGGAAGGGGCCAACGGAAATGTAGTCCCACTCCTGGAAAAGGGAGTTTGTTTCATTACTGACTTTAAACTGCACATGGATTTGTACTCTAATTTTTCCAGCCAGATTGCCAAGTCTCAGCCATGGGCTGGAGGAATAGCTGGACCAGGCTGGAGGGAGATGCTGTGAGTGCTCTCTTTCCATAGCTGACATGTTTCAGAAGGCATCACACAAACGTCAACCCTGGAGGAATCACTTGTCTCTCCCTACACTGCCAGCCTTGGTGCTTCATGAACTAGCTGGGCCATCCTCATCCAAAACGGCTGAATGTCACCTGTACCCTGCGCTTCACAGTACAGCCGTATCTCAGCAAGGTTTCCTGAGCTTGCTCTCCTTGCTAGTCAGCCAGCCTGGAAGTATCCCTAAGATCAGAAAAAGATCTAGTAGCTATCCCTCGCTGCCTGAGGATGGGCAACTACTGGAGAACAAGCAGCATCCCACCAGCCAGCACATTCGGAGGGCACCCTGCCTGGCTAGGCCAGACCTCGTGATCCTACCACCACAGCTGGGAGTCCTAGGAAAGAGTGACACTAAGTTTACATGAAATCCTGGTTCACGCTGAGGTGATCAGTGTCTACTTGGATGCCCCTTGTCTCCATCCAACTCACAGCCACTGTGAGGCTGCTCTGAATCACCTCTGAATGCCATGTCCACAGGGGACCTCTCTGCTGCCGAGGTAGGATTACTGTAGGACTTTCCCTCTTCCCCTTGCAGAGTACAGTGAATGAAGCTTCCCAACATGCCGGCAAGGCAGGGAGTTTTATCCCTGCAGACTCAGTGCAGCATAGCAGCTGGAACAAGAACTTTTCCATCCTCACCCCCATACTCAGTATATTTAGCCATGACCTAGAAAGACCATCCTTTCTAGGGCTGAGTTGTGATTCAGACAGTCTGCTTACTGAGCAGAGACTGCCAACTGTGCCGAATCATAGCTGATTGGAGGTGGGAGAGAGCCTGAAAAACAATACACCCAGGCAGTTGCAGTGTGTTTGGAGCATTTCATGAGAATTATATTTAACACCATTTATGGTGACTTAAAGAAAAATTAAAACAAACAACCCTCACACCTTTCAAAATAACCCTACCTGTCTCTGGTGGGAGAGACAGGGAAAGGGCTGCTATTTTAAACCATGTTGGAAGAGGGTAAGAAAGAATATACATATCAATAGATACATATATATAGACATAGACACGGGCACACCTCCAGGTGAAGCAGGGGACACTTCTTCTGAGAAAGGATGGATGGCCAGAGAAGTAGATACTTTCTTGCAGTTTAAGGGAAATTCTATCTTGGAGCAAAACAAATCCTATCATGACTAAGGGGAAACAAGAGCAAAAGAAAAAAAGTATGAGAAGACATATGGAAACATGTAAAATGCTCATACAGAAATGTCTGTTGTCAGGCCAAAACATGTCCCATCAGCAGAGTGTGGGACTGGTGCTGGTATCCCACAGGCAGTTATCATTCGCCTGCAGCCACGCTCAGGGTATCGCCTGGGATCTGAAGGAGAAATCTTATCTCCAAGCCTGTGAGAAAATAGGAGGAGGTACACATAGTTCTTACAAAATAGTAATACAGTCAGGGAGTTAAACTGGAAAATACTACTTAGCCCAGCCTGGAGAGAGCAAAATGGGAGACAAAACACAACAGTTTAACAAATAATTACAGGTTCTTTATATGGACTAGAATTTGTAATCCGCCTTCATCCAATTCTCTTCGCACAGTTTAGAATTACAATGCCAAAGGGATCATAGGGAATCATGAAATAATGTCCTGCATTTGAGTGCATAGGAGACAGTCTCTGAGGGTTTTAGACAGTCCATTTGATACTCTTTTCATGAAACATTTACCATGTTGTACCAAAGTGTTCACTCCATTGTACCTTAGCAAACACAGTGGACATGCTGTTACAGTCACTCACATGTGCAGGATGTTTGCAGCCATTAAAAGTGATGAGAAAAAAACCTGACCTGGATACATTCTCCTGGATTTGAATTCAATTAAATGTGGGCATTGAATATTATCTCCATAATAAATTTGCCACACCATAAAACATAGTGGGGAATGAGGAAGCAGTATCTTGCATTTCAACAAATGCTCAGTCTCTGAGGACCTCCACCATCCATTTGACATGCTTGTATGTAGGAGTACAATTTCTAGTCATCTATATTTTTTATCTTAACTGCATGTAGAAGATAGTATTATCACAGTGGTGCTGGACTGATATTTGGGGGACTGTGGATCAGTTACCAGCCCTGCAATAAACCCCCTGACTCCCCCGATAAGTCACAGCCATGTGGTTTTCCATCTGCGAAACACTGCAGTATCACCTACTCTGCATTTTTTCCCCCATGCCCACCCCTGCAAATTACCAAAACCATGCATTCGGTTCTAATTGGGAAGTTTAACAAATTAGATAATAAAAGGCTTTACTTTAAGCACAAGCTTAAGTCCGCTTAGTTTTGGTAAGTTAAGCGCAGACCTAAATGAAGAAACTACCAAGTGCTTTGCTGAGCCAATCTGCAGTCGAGCGCCTGGACTGTGTGGCATCCTGGCACACTTGCTGAAAAGTGAAAATAAAGCACGAAGAAATAAACAGAAAATAGCATGGCACTTGGAGATTTTGAGCTTTGTTTGTACAGTATTTCAAAGGTATGTTTTGTATGTTTGAAAAAAATCCCATTATTCAGGAACCCGGAATTGCTCTTCCATCTCCAGCTCTGATGAATAGCAGAGGCGCAGCATGCAGTCCTTTATTCTGAGGGAGCCTTAATCACTCCCGTCCCGAAACTGCTGCTCCATTTGACTGACAGAATTAGAGGCAATCCACATATTGGAGGGGAAAAAAGAAAGGCAGACCCATTTGGTTGTCAGACTGTGGGTACATACACAAAGCTTTTAACAAAAAAAGAATCAAAAAAAAAGTTGTTGCCCTCCTAAATCACATCTATATTAATGACATGAATGACAGGCTTAATGGAAAAATTAGAAATCTTTCTTTCCAGCTTTTCTTTTATTGCCCAACCATATATTTCATCTTTCCAGAGAGCAGTGCCATTAAACATGCAGCTGACAGACGCAAGCACTGTAGGTAAGCTGCAGCCAGACCGGCCTGAAGGAAGGTGTCCTGTGGGCACCTTCTGCGCCGGGCCATGCCATGACACACCAACGCAACAAATATGGCCCTTTGCTTCTGTACCCCCCGCCCCCGAGTGGCCGGTCACCATCCCTGCGTGGCAGAGGACAGGACTATGAGACTGGAGCACTCCAGTGGGGCTGCACAGTTGGCCATACAACCCAAGAATCCTGACACCCCAGCCATTTGGTACTCCCCAACCCCCAATATCCTGTTTCAGAGGGAATAAGCAGCTCTGTTCTTGTGGCAGAACAACTCTCTGGGGCTGCAACTTGCCGGTAACAGCATCCAGGGTGACACCAAAGCCTCCAGAGCCCTCAAAGGATGTCCTCTTGCTCTGTCGTCTGCAGAGCAATAGCGTATCTGTCTCTATGAAGGTGCTTTGAACCGCTGGAGGGAAGAAGAGTGTTGGTTCTCCTCTCTCATGCCATAAAAGAGGCTGACTGTCTCCAGAGCAGCCACACATCTCTGCATTTCTGCTTTGTTCGTTCTCCTATGTAGGCTCCAGGGAAAATGATGAGGAAGACAGAGAAACCCCACTGTCTTTTGGGATCACAGACATAATCATCTTCAGTTAAAAATAATTCCTTTAAATCTTCTCCAAACCCAAGTTCTGTTTTCCCTGGAGGCGATACATAACTAATAACGACTGACAGACCTATTCTGTGTAGTGTGTATGCTTGTGTGTATATACATTTATATACACACATTCATGTTATACTTCTTCCGTATTTGTCTCCTGTGAAAGACTGATACAGTCACGTATAACTGCCTGCGCTCAGACATACTGCAAAGATACTTTCGTGGGTTTCATTGTTTGTGACCAGTATACTTATGTTTTATAGCAGCCTAATTACAGACAATCCACTTTAAATGCTGACATGCAGTGTTAAGTTATTCTGCAGGTGAATGAGTAGATATAACATTTCTCTGTGTTCACTAAGATTGTGTAGTATTATTAACTGTATTTGTCAATGGCAGGACTGTCTGGAGAAATTAATCTATTTAAAAACGGTCCTTGGTTCCCAATCACCAGTGGCATTGAATGCATGATGTTTGGGGAATTTTCTTTTCATGACGGAAGTGGAGGATTAGAAAACTAAATGGTTTCATTTGAAACCTCCTGCCCAGCTTAGTTTGTAACAGTAAAAGGTAATGATGGTTCCTTACAAATCAATTGACAGGAAAAACAGTATTAAGAAAAAATCAAAATTAATAATCCAGGTGCTGCCATATCTTGCTTTCTGTCTCCACCTGTGCTACACAGCCCAAACAGATATAGCTCCCACCTTTTCACTAGCACTGCTACAATAGATAATAAAACTCATTTAATTTTCTATTACTCTCTTCAACTTAATGGACACCCAGAGATTTCACAACTGTAGGAGGGGCAGTGCACAAAACCACATCTTTACTGGAATGAAGAGCCACAGAAAAATTTTGGGTGGAAATACCATAAGAAACACTGTCACAAAAAACAGGGTTTAAATATTGAAAACACATAAAGAGCAACATAGAGCATAGGGGAAACAGACTGAATAAAACATGCTGCTATTAAAGCCCTGGAGCTCAGTCCTGAAGGGATTTGCATTTTTCTGATGCAGACTGTGATTTTTCAGGGATTCTGAGTGACACTGGAAGGCTGTGGGTCTGCGGAGACACCGTGCCTGCAGAGCCATCCCTGTGCGGTGACAGGTAGCTACTCCCTCCCAGGCTCAGTCTAGCACATTAAAAAAACAACAGTATCTTTCTTTTTTCAGCTCTCTGCTTCAAAGGCTCTCTAATGTGTTACCATTACCCTGTCCTCATCCCCACCACAGCGATAAACGCAGTATAAATAGCTACCAGTAGATGACAGATAGAACATGGACATGACAACAGTGTCCTCCCTGCATTCCCGCAGTCGGCACAGTGATATCTGTCGTGATCCGCTCTGCGGTAGAGAGGCAGAGGTGCTGGCAGGAGTCAAGCTGAAGCAAGGCAAACTTTTCACGCTGTCCCCGAAACCCCATCAGAGGTGAATGTACAGGTGAATATTTATCTGAGCAAAGTAATAACCTGAGGGTTAATTAGGACTTGGCATAATTTAAGAGTTGGTCATAACTAGGAATTGATGTAATTATGTTCAGTGCTTCAGTGAGCTCCCACTTTGTCTCTTTTTTATCCTAAAACCCTGCAGCAGTGGTATCCAGCTGAGGGATAATGGAAGGGATTAAAAATCAGCTCCTCATCTCATGCTAATTCTGTTTGCCTCACTCTCCTCCTACATCCAAAGTAGCAAAATACGAGCAGGATGTCCAGCTTTGGGCACCATAATTTGAGAAAAACATAGATCGATTTGTGAGAGGCAAGAGAAGAGCCAACAGGAATGATAAAAGATTTGGAAAACATGACCTGTAAGAAAAGGTTGTAGGAAGTGGGTTTGTTTAGTCTAGAAAAGAAAAAATGAGGAAAGATAAAAGGTAAAAGTCTTCCAGTATGCAGAATTTTGTTATAAAGAGGATAATGATCAACTGCTCTTCTTGTTCCTTAAAAAATCACCTTATTGTACAGCACAGACAACTGAGATTCGGCATTAGGAAAACATCTTTCCAATTACATACAGGAGCAGGAAAATCTTGGACCAGACTGGGTAAGGCAGTTCTAGTACCGTCTCTGCACCAGTGGCTTTTAGAACAGGTTCATGAGGCAGAGGCCACGTACCTCTGAAACCCTCTTCTGGCACCATCTCCCACTGCTCTGTGCTCAGCCCCTGCAGCCAGAGGCTGCTGGTGACACCCACTGTCTGTGCCCACCATCCCCCCATGCCCCGCTAGGGCCCGGAAAAAAGCTGGGGCTCCCTGCTGGGAAAGGCTGACCGCTGGAGCACAGTTATCACTTGGGGGGAACCGGTCTCAGAAGGTACCCATGTCCCCTCCAGCTCCCGCAGGGGCTGCAGTCATCCCTGGCCACTTTGGCACGTGCAGGGGCAAAGACGGCTCAGTCCGTCTTTCCAGCTCAGTGCTTCATCACAGCCTTGGCCCTTCATTTGCAGCGGAGGCATTTCTTCCGCTCAGGGTACTGTTATTGATTGGTACCAGCCGCTCGCAGCTGAGAGGGGAGTCCCACTGCATCAGGCTTTGTACAGAGTGAGACTGATGGGCACAGCACAAAGTCTGCGCAGCAGGCGCGGAGGGGAGGGAGAGCAGGGCAGAAACCCGCTGGAGAAGAGACGTGGTCCAGGCTGTGGCTCCAGGGAAGTGCACCCCTGTGTAAGTGCCGCATTTCACCACCACCTTCACATGCACACGGACGTGGGCACGAGACAAAACGGTAGTGTCCTGGCAAAGAGGTGAGCCCTGACACGAAGTCAGAGAATGGGCCTGCAAAAATCAATCACATCCTGCAAAGCTAGTAAATATTTCATGAGGTTTGCAAAGCCTACACTCCATAAGCTTGGCAAAGCCCAACCAGCCGCTCTCCTCAAGAGCTATAAAGAGTCTGGATTCAACACTTAGCTGGCAATTTGCTGAAGACACTATGGGGCAGAAAAAAACCCAGATTTGCTCTGTTTAGACTGACATTGGCTCCCCACTGTTGACAGCAGTCCAGATTTGGGGCCTGGTCTTTCTCCCACTGAAGTCAATAGGGAATTTTTCCATTGGCTTCAATGGGAGCAGTAATAAGCCATTATATCTGTCAGTGCAGATTGCCAATGGAAGACAAACTGCAATGGTTAAGTGCTGTCTGTAATGAGAGATCATTTTTTCCCTCCCTCCTCCTCTCCCCTAAGTCCATTTTCAGACCATAACCACAATTTAATGAATAAAAAGTTGTTGTTTCAAATCCTTGCAGAACTGCAGTCCCTGCCAAGCCTGTTTTTCTTCTGGAAAGACAGATGGATGTGCTCACATTATGGTAGCTGTTTTTTGCGTGCCGTATATTTTCAGTGATGTTCATGAAACTAGAATTAGTGACACTAATAATGACAAATCAGAGGGCTAATATTGTTTAACCCTGTTAAAGAGTGTTATTACATTTACATGTTCCCACAGAGTAAATGCTGTTTGGCTCAGACATATGTCTTGCTATCTGTTTATTTTTATGAATCAGAAATGAATCAGCAGTCAGTCTGAGCGTCTTGTAGATTTCCTTGTCTCATATACCATTTTAGAAGGGAGAAAAAACCCACCAGGGTTTACAGGATGATTTTATGTTCAGTAGAGGCATAATAGCATTATTAAATTAATTCTAATCAATAAGAAAGAATATTGCAGGTCTGTGTGGACTTACCCCAAAATGCTGAGCCACTGAGGAGGCTAGACTGTGCTCTTGCTGATGTAATACTAATTCCTATGCTGATGGTGAAGACAAAAGTAAACCTTCAAATTGGACCTTTGTGGCTGTCTCATTGTCACTGTTTATGAGCATATACAAAACTGCCTTTTTCTCAAGCCAACAGGTGTTTCAGAATGCAAAAAGCAAATGCACAATGAAGTCTGCAGCACTCAGGGCCTATTTGTGGACAAGACCTACAGTAATATAGAACTGGGAAATTATTCCCTCTCTGCACTGCACTCAGCAGATAAATAAAATAAAACTACAGTCACTAATAGGATGTTTCCATCCATATCTTTCTTCGATACCCAGGGACTTTTGAGAAAAGGGTTAGGATCCTTGGGCAAGACTTTGAGAAGAATCTCCTACTCCTGAATTGTTAGTTCCCTTCCTTGCATCTTAACTGTAAACAGCTGATAACAGGCTTGATAATCCCTGCCTTAAAAAAAAAATCAATACACTGCTTCAGAAATTTGACCAAAATAAAGTTATGCAAGAAAAACATCACACTTTCTTAGAGCATTAGACATTCCAAGAATTACAGAAGGTAATTTAAATTCAACTCACCCGCTACTGTTGCAATATTGAGGTTTTAAAGTCAGTTTATTTATATTTTAACTTTGCAGTTTCCCATAAGGCATGGTCAAAGTCTTTAACAGAATCACTGACATTAGGAATTCTCATCCTCCTTTTCCCTTGCTCCTTCCTTATCAAGTGTACTTTGTTTCCTGCAATGGTTTATTGGGACCATCTGCATCTCCTCCTGTTTCTCTCAGGCATGGAGATAAGATTTCACCTTTGGATGTCTGGTTGAAGTCCAGCTGGCAGTCTGTATGTGTCTGGTGGTTGTGGCTCAGTGCCTGCTGCATGCATAGGCTAGTCTCACATGGTGGCGACAGAAAAACCCATGTGAGAACCACTGTTTGTGTTTAGAACCAGCTTCGTTTTCCTCTTCAAGGCCAGGGCCAAGAGCTTCAAACTTGGCTGCATGAAATATAAATTCCCACAAGTCCTTATCTGAGTGATTCAATAAATGGTTGGGTTTTGCAGAGCCTGTGAAGCCCTCGCTGCTGTAGGAAGGGAATGGCAAGGCCTGCTAGGATAACTAGCGCACTGTTTCCAAACCAAGACCCAAACTGGGTTTGGGTCAAATTATGTCCTTGCAGCCTCCCTCTCTGGTCCCTGCTTTCATCATTTTTGATCCCACCGCCGACCCTGAGAGCAACACAACTGCTCTCTGCTTCCTCTCAGAAGTCACAGTGCTCATGCCTGCAGCAGTCGATGTTTTGTTCGCAGCAAAAGCAAACAGGGCATTTCCATCCAAAATTGCCCAAAAAGAGCAAATTGCCATAGTAAGAGATACCATTTATGCCATGCAGCTTGGAGTGCTTTTGCATGTCTGGCCACTTTACCATTCTCCCCTATTACTAGTTTCATCCTTATTCAGTACTTGAACATGAAATGAAAAAGCTTGATTTTCAGTGTTTGGAAGTGTTAATACTCCCAGCTGAGGCCAGCCCAGCTGGGTAGTCTGGTTTATTTACAGCTGAGGCCTGGTAAAACAAGCTGCAGCAAAGTGAAATCAGCCCTTCCACCAGCCAGGGCAGAGGATGGGAGATGTCTCCTTCACAGTTTATCTAGCAGCCCTGCAGAAATGTTGAACTCTTTGAAGGTAATAGGAGCAAACACAGTACCTTTCTTCTTCCTTGACTCCTCCTTTCCTCTCTTCATTTTGGAGACACATTATCCACACAGAGGGTCAAGTATCTGGTTAAATGAAACATTTTTTGAAAAGCTCGATGTGAAGGTTTGCAATGCAGACAATTTCAAGCCTCACTGCCCAGAAAGCCCCCGCAGCCTGGGCTGCAGCCCCAGCAGCGTGGGCAGCAGGGCAAGGGGGGGACTCTGACCCTCTGCTCCGCTCTGTGAGACCCCCCTGCAGTGCTGCCTCCAGCGCTGGGGCACCAACAGCAGAAGGACAAGGAGCTGTTGGAGCGGGGCCAGAGGAGGCCACGGAGGTGCTGGGGGGGCTGGAGCCCCTCTGCTGTGGGGACAGGCTGAGAGAGCTGGGGGGGGTCAGCCTGGAGAAGAGAAGGCTCCGGGGAGACCTTGGAGCCCCTTCCAGGCCCTCAAGGGGCTCCAGGAAAGCTGGGGAGGGACTCTGGATCAGGGAGGGGAGCCGTGGGACAAGAGGGGGAAGGGTTTGACACTGGGAGAGGGGAGACTGAGATGAGATCTCAGGCAGAAATCCTTTGCTGTGAGGGGGGTGAGCCCCTGGCCCAGGCTGCCCAGAGAAGCTGTGGCTGCCCCATCCCTGGAGGGGTTCAAGGCCAGGTTGGACGGGGCTTGGAGCAGCCTGGGCTGGTGGGAGGTGTCCCTGCCCAGGGCAGGGGGGGGCACTGGGGGGGCTTTAAGGTCCCTTCAGACTGTAACCACTCTGTGATTCTGTGATTTTCCCAAGAAGTCGAAGGAATGCCTTGTATACCGAATCTTTTGTTTGTTTCTTTCCTTTTTTATTCTGTGCATATTTTTTTTTTTAGTATCTCATGAAGCAGAAGAAACTGCTAATCTTTGCTCTGCCTGTTTGATGTTTTAGAAAAGCTGAAGAGATAAATTGGTAAAAGCGCTTTCTCTGGTTTTAGATTATTTTTTTTCCCTTCTTAAACACAGGCTGCAAGTTTCAGAAGAAGTCAAGGACTTGAGTTTCTCTTTGTTTTTAGTGCCTGGCTGCTTCTACTGTGTTAAAGCGTCAGCTCCAGATAAATAAGGGATGAAAACAGAGAAGGTCTATTTAAGAGAAAATGTCTGTCCTTCGAAGTCTGGAGAGATAGAAGTGGATTTATAGTCCCCTGGAAACCTCCAGGGAATGTTCTGGAGCCTTGAGGCAAATGGTGGACACTGGAGACACAGTCCTCAGTGGTTTTGTGCATCTTTAATATTCCACTGAGATCTGAGCTGTTTCACATCCAGACAAGTGAAAAGCAGATTAAACCTGGAATGGGAGGGGGCAAGATAAGGTCCTTGCACTGTGGCAGTATCCGTATGAACCTCACAGGAGAGGCTGGTATACAACCAAGTTTGTAGAGGTGGACAGGAGAAAGAGGCTTTGGGCTGGAGGCTGCAAGCTAAGAGGACGTTTGTAGCTGTGAAATTCAGACTTTGATCTGAAGAAGCTGCCTGCAGCTTGAGCACGCCAGGCTCTGCAGGTCAGGATGCTGCCTTGGACCAGTTCTACTACAGAGATAAAGATAACAGCTTCCTTACCAGATCTGAGGGAGCTATTCCTGAGGTGAGCTTGCCAAGATCTTCATCACACACCTCAGATGCTCAGGAAGGCAAGAAGCACTGTGTGCAGTGGTCAGGGTCGTGCCTTTCACCTGCCCTGGGCTTCCAGCTGGCCCTGCCTCCTCATCTGGCAGTGAACAGGGGACTCCATCCCTCTGCATGTGCCACTCTGCTCCCTGTCTCTCTCCCCTGGCTTTTTGGGGATATACTGAGGAAGGTCCGGCATGGGTGTACAATTTCTGGCCTTTGACAGGCTTGGGTGAAAGGGGGCTTATCTAAAGCACCAGTGTGTGAGTATCTCCGTTTATATAATAATTTCAATTAGTACAATGTTCATTTGGACTCATGTGATTACCTGTGAACCAAGCCGGAATTAGTGTAAAAAGGAAAAAAAAAAAAAAAAGTCGGCGTCTGTCTCCCAGCTGTGGAGAAAAGTTCAAGGGAAATGTGGACTTCTCCATTGATTTTCCACAGAAATATTTCTGATGTGTTATTTTCTCTAATCAACTTTTTATTTTAACAACATATGGTAAAGCAGCTCTGCCTCAGTGTGGATGTGTGGGTCTTACTGAGCAATGCTGGCTCCCTGGACTGGAGACAGCTCGGATTATTTTAAAACAACAGCATCAATTATTGCACTATATGCGGAATCAAGACTAATACAGAAGAGTTACCATAACAACACCACCTCGACATGGTGCTTGCACAAATACCTACCATATCCTAGGGAATGGATCAAATACCCTGTTGGGTGAAAAACATTCAGCCTTTGAGAATGGACCACTGAAAATTGTGGAGTCTGAGTAGCAGGAAATCTGTCCATGAGAAAAGGCTTTAGCAAATTATCAGAATTTTATTGCTATTTTACCTAAGCAGTGGCTACGTTAGCTACTGGAGAGACTGCCAGCTGCTTGCTGGCTGATGAGTCCAACAACTGAGTGCATGCAGGAGTGGTTCATCATAGCGTTTATGTCATCAGAATAGGGCTCTGTGGTGCTGGGCACTGCACAAGCACGGGGTAGCAGGAAAAGAAAAGAAACTCCCGTCTTCCAGAGCTAAAGCTACAGATGACCCCAACACACAGCAGGAAAGGAAACAAAACACACAAAATCACAGTGGCAAATGACAGATTATCTTCATGATTTTTTGAGGGAGAAGTGTATCTATCAAAAATAATGCAAGTGGAAAGATATATAATGGGAGCAAAGATAAGGGGGGGGGGGGGGGACGTGCGGGGGGGGAG
>VXBO01010966.1:214912-279378 GCA_013400135.1 Rhinoptilus africanus | reverse complement strand
GGTAGGGGGGGGGGGGGTGCAGTGCAGGGAGGAGAGGGCAGCTGGGATGTAAGGAAAACGATGTGTGGACAAAGAGAGGTGACTCCAGCAGAACAGCTGAGAGGAGAGGCCTGTTCTGCCATCCTCACACCTAACAGTTGCAACTGCCTTGAGAAATGCCTTTCTGACCTCCATGCTCCATTGTTTTTGCAGTTCTCAGATAAAATACCATAATTCCAAACAGCTATTGAGAGGCTTGGGGGTAGGGGGTCTTTTTTTTTTTCTTGTTCAGCAAGACTTCTTGTTGGTGTTACACATTTTGGTATCTTAATCCCACAAGTTTTTTCATTTAGAAACCAACACCATGCAGTTCTTTTCCCCTTCAAAGTAATTCTTCCACCCAGATCAGCTATAATGAGGCAGTCTACTCATCATGAGGAGCTACACAGGATATTCGCTTCCACTAAAGAACTATCTGACAGGGCAAACTCCCGACTCCAATCACTGCACCTTCGTTATTGCACCTTGCAAACAAAGTATCAGGCCTTAAGTTTCCTCTACGTTTCCATAAGGGTTGCTCTAACACAGATCACTGCTCTTTTATTTATTCACAGAAGAACAGTGCTTGATTTTGCTTACAGTCCTTCACTGCTATCACAAAAAAGAGCTCAAGTCATTTTTGTTCTGCTTGCTTTGATAGTGATACTTAGCAACAACATTCTTTGTGTGAAAGAAACTCAGGAAAAGTAGCTTTTCCTAGCGTTATAATTTTTTATACTGAGGTGTTAAAGTTTCAGCTGAGCTGCTTGTGATAAACATTGCACTTGCTCCAGCCTCCATAGGTTCCCACTGGGTTTTCTTTGTCCAGGTTAGCAACACAGTAGTTTTAGGTTCCCACTGCAGGTAAATGAAAGAAGAGCTCCATTAAGAGATCTGAATCATTCCGAAGTGTCTCTCTTCCCCACTGAGTGCAAAGGGATCGCAGGGCAGGTGCTTAGCTAGCTGAAACAGGTACTTTTTAGGTTGGATGGTGCCTGCCCAAAGCTGCGCACCACCTCAACAAATAAGAAAATAAGTGAAAAGGAAAGGAAAGCAAGACACAATAGCAGGAGGCAGGCAAGGAGGCTCACAGATCAGGCACTGTCTGGAAATCACAGAAGGCACTGGGACAGAAAGAGAATCCATATCTCTCGATAAAACCCATTTTTGTATATTTTGTACCACAGGTCTCTCCTCTCTTTTAAACAAAAAGAATGTGATTGCATATTTCCTTTTTCTCTTCCCTTCCAGCAGTTGCATGTTAATTAAGCACTTAATTTTTTCCAGAGCAATTGTAAGACCAAAAACCTCTAGGTCAGATGGAAAGAACTCAACATTGCAGCCAATGTAAAGTAGCCAGAAAAATGAGAATGTGGGGAAAAAAGACATTGTGCAAATAATATTGCTGAAGAAAATACAAAAATTACATGAGAAGGGCAGATAGGGGCACTGTGCAAAGGATAAGGAAGGAGAGTTAGGAACAAGGGAGGGCTGCTAATTTTGCTTCATAAGCACAGTTGCTGCACAATTACGATTGCCACTCCTGCCCTGCTCCCCAAGCACAGGCACATAAACCTTGGTTTCACGCTCTGCACAACCATGAGGACCCCATGAAATGAGCTATCCTGCCCACAGCTGACCTACCGCAAGAGTTTCTTGCCTCTGCTCTAGAGCTGGAAATTTCTGCCTAATTCATTGTGCCAAATGCCAGATTAGCTCTTTGTGGCTTCAGAGACAGAAACCTCAACAACAATCAACAGCTAAACTGATTATTCTATATGGCCTGATTTGATATTGAAAATAGCTCTGCCCTGAGGAGACAGCTGGACTAGAAGACCCCCAGATGTCCCTTCCAACCTAGTCTGCTGTCACAGGTTAACAGTAAAAGCTGCAAAGATTCAGGAAAACAACTCTTCTATCCTGTGGACTACAAAACCAGCATTTCCAACAGCCACACAGGGAGTCAGAAGCAAAGTGAAGAGCAGGAGGCATGGGGCTGGTGTTCACAGCTGTGACCATCGAGCTGAGCTCGGGGTCAGAGGCTGAAGTCAGCAGCCCTGTGTCCGCTTGGCAGCGGGGGCTTGGAGGCCAGCGGCGAGACAGCTGCCTCTCCGCAGTGGCAGTCCGTGGCTCCTCCAGCACCAATCTGCACCGCCGCAAGTGCCCACCTCATAAAGGCACCAACATCTCAGCCTGCACCACCCAGTACGGGCTACAGGTATGGGGATGACTGCCCAGCTCTGCACTGCACACCCAGGACACAGGTCAAGCGGCCTGACTTCTGGGGTTATGCTCAGATCATTACAACAGCCTATTCTGTAGGCATTAAGACTTTATTATACCCCCTTACAAGCTAAAAGCACTTGGCACTATGCCTCTGTAACAATTTTAATCGGTGCAGTTAGAGGGGGCTCTTATTCCAGCTGCTGCAATTTAACCCAAACCAGGATGGCAACCCACAAGCCCAGCAATAGTGGGGTTAGCTCAAGCCGCCCCTTTAACGCTGGCTAGTGAACTATGTCCTTAATAACATCTGGAAAAGGATCTCTGCATCATAGAAGAAGAAACTTTGCTCAGAAGAGGTTATCAATGGGACCCCAGGAGACCAGTCACTGTGAAGCTTTACTTCATTCCAGAGATGTTTTGGAAGCAATTACTTCATCTTGTTCTTTATTCACGGGATTCACTTAACTGATGACATTATAGCTCAGTCCATTAAGTAAATGGGTTATATATTTTCTCCAAGTTTTGAGAAAGTAATGTTGCAGCTTATGTCACTATCATTGTCAGCAGTCAGTGGGGACAGATCTTCATTTGTTTAGTAAGGTTTACCTCTGCTGATATCTTAAATATGATATATTTGGCTCTGGGTCTTTTATAATGTTTGAGCAGGATTAAAAAAAAAAAATAGAAAAGAAAGCAAGTGTTATTTTCACAAAAATTCCTGGCAGCTGTACCATTTATTATGAGAGGAAAATGGAGCAAGAAAAATTGGCATGTCATTTCTTAAATGAATTTATACCCTCATTTCCTTTAGAAAATGAATCCATGCTCCATCTAGCCATTTTCCATCAGTCTGCAGGGGCAAAGTTTGCAGAGCACAATTGCAATACACAGTTATAGCACAGGCCAGTGTGCTATACATGGCTTTTACAATAAATCCTTCCCCACCCTTGCTGCCGGTAGCGCTTTAAAGGTTTTATTTTCCATCAGTTAGCCATGCAGTAGGTCTTAAAAGTCAGCAACAGCTCAGAAAATAATCAGGGACACATGATCAAAATTCTGGTCATCAGAGCCAAAATGACTCCGGAGGCTGCAGGAGCTGTCGCTCCGCTGCAAGCCTGTCTGCGGAGAACTGACTCAAGCTGCACTCATCACACCTCCCTGTGCCATGGGGAGCGTGCGGGACGTTTCTTTTGTTGTTTCTTTACAATGCCTCAGTATCCCAAGGAGGAGAGGCAGCAGGCTGGGGAGGAGATTTACCCAAAGATAAGCAAATTCAGGAGCCAGTAAAAAGCTCTGCTTTTGGGAACTGTCACAGAATGCTGGCAGTCAAAACAAGTTTCTCACAAAATCTCCAAAACAACCACTTCTTCTTCCACATTCATCCGCCTCCTCTGAGGGGTGGTGCTTAATACACTAAATACAACATAACCACTTGGAAAGCACTTTTCATTTTGAGTCACCACCTTACTATTTTTGCAGCCACAAATGCAGACTGGCAGAGTTAATGTCATTAATCTGGTACATACAGGAACAACCTGGGGAGCCAGGGCTGGAGTTCTAAGGAAAAAGAGGCTCCTGGGAAGTGTCTTCTGGGGAAGTCAGGATGCAGGCACTGCAATGCACGTGTGCCAATCAAAGGAAGGAAAAAGAGGATAATAGCACTGTAAGATCATTTCTGGTTGACTCCAGTTTGTGTTTTAAATCATTATCAAATTATGAAAAGGGAAGGGGAAACACTTCATTTGCCCCCAGTATAAAAGGTTCTGCTTTGGATACAGCCTTTTTATTCTTTTCACCCAAAATCTTAAAAAAACACGCAGGAAAGAAATTCCACCCCACCCCCCCATCCCCCAAAGTTTTTTCAAAATGAAAAAGGCTCCTGTTCCAGCAAAAAGCTTGCTGGGACCAGGTGGCAGACAGGGTGGGAACACCAGACACCAGTCCCTGGAAGCCTGACAAATAGAAGGGAGGGCCTGAACGCAACAAAGCTGGGACATGAAACACGCAGAATCTCCTGATGATTTGGGTCAACATATGGCTCAACGCACTGTCTTTGGCCAACCTCAACATGTTTCAGTCTTCAGGGTAGCGCATGCGAATTTCTCACATTAGAAGTGGAGAGCATTGATGGCACTATGGAAGGAAAAGCTACTCTCATCATACCTCATACATGTTCCTGTATAAACAAGGTGCTAAAGTGCTGTTTACTTTTGCAACATCTGATCTACAGCTCTCCTGGATTTACTTAAAGCTAAGAGGAAGTGTCCTCATTGGTATTTTGGCTGTTGCATGTTGTGTGCTGAGAAAGCAGCACAACTGGTGTCAGCCAGGGCCCCGCAGTCACAACAGCACGTCAGTGCAAGTGAGAGACGTTGTCCCTGACAGGGTGTTGGGTCTGCACATCCACCCAGCCCAGGCTGATGACAATGGGACTATTATGATTTCACCCAGCCTTGCTGCTTCGGCTGCAGTTTCCCTCATTCCCTGAACAGCAGGGAAGGTCTAGACTGGAGCTACAAAGATTTCCACGCACGCACACACCACACAGACAAACACATTTTTTTTCCCCTGTTCTGCCAGTTTCACTAACCAAGACAGCAATCCACAAAGCATAGGAAGGCTTTCTTTTCTCTGACCTGCTTGGCTGGCCTGTCTGAATGGCTCTGCTAGCCCAACCATGAACATACAACAAACACGTTTAAGCCTCTTTTGTAGAAGACTTAAACTTTGGGACAGAATAAATGCAAGTATCAAAGGACCAGTGAAAAACAAATACATCCACACTAGGAGAGAGGGGAACTCTGCAGGATGGAGAGAGACAGCTCAAGGCTGTGCAAGAAGAGTAATTTCCCCAAACATCATTTTTTTCTTTATACAGGAGACTAGCATATTCATTTGGATCTGAGCCCCCCTCCTGGGGGACCCCATGAGATAAGTGACAGACCCACTGGGTCCGAAGCCTCCAGGTGTGGGGCACTGCCAAGGTGCACAACTCCACACAGCAGTCCCCCCAGCACAGAGCTGGCCCGAGCGCCGTGCTGCTGCCCAGCCCTCCAGGATGGGAAGGAGCTGTAGTCAGGGGTAATCTATTCATCCAGAAGAGAATCCAACATCTGACTTTGCTATGCGCTGGGTTGAGATCTGTCCATTTTGCACCAGAGGAGGAGACAAAAATGATTCAAGCATTTTAAGTCCTCCACAGTACTGCCTGTAGGCAGATATATTCTCCTGCTGTGTACTTTGTGCCTGCCCTGGTGAGCCCAGAAGCATTTGAGTGCTCTCAGTTGTGCTCTCAGGTCCCTCCACACCCACGGTCAGGACAAGCCCTGAGTCTGCACCACAGCAGCTTTCCCCAACCGGGGAGTGGCAGGGAGATGAGCCACGGGGAGAGGTGGCCAGGAGGGAGCAGAACTGCTGTGCTTGGGTCCTCAAGCAAACCATGGAGAGCACAGAGGAGTAAACAGAGGAAAGCCAGGGATGCAACAGCCTGAGCAGGGATTTGCCCTGGGAATGTTAGTCGGGATGCTCGGGCTAAACCATTAGCTGCCATGCGGCAGAGGCCAGTGCTGAGGCTGCTCCAGCGCTGGAGAGCTCTCAGTGTCACACGGCACACAGGCGGGAGACCATCGAGCTGCTCCACAACCACCAACCACCACCGCAGGAATATGAACCCCCCTGCGGCCTGGAGCAGCCACGGCTCTGAATGCTCTGGGTAAAGTTGTGGAACAAAGAGCTGCTTTGGTAGCACAGGTTGATACCGCAGCATCTCCTGCATGAGTCTATGAATCTGCTCAAAAAACTCAAAAGTCAAACAAACGTACAAGCAAGGTCAGTGAAAGTAAGAGGAA
The DNA here is from genome assembly GCA_013400135.1 of Rhinoptilus africanus. Classification (NCBI taxonomy): domain Eukaryota; kingdom Metazoa; phylum Chordata; class Aves; order Charadriiformes; family Glareolidae; genus Rhinoptilus; species Rhinoptilus africanus. The sequence continues at coordinate 273,286 of VXBO01010966.1, read as the reverse complement.
AATGCTGCAATGATTCATGTACCAGTAACCAACCCGAGAAAAACAGCCATGACCAGAGCCATTTTCAAAGGATGATACCATGTCGGCAGACTTGCGTGCTTTGAAGTTAATTTTCTTGAAAAGGGCTGATTTTAGTAGGCAATAATATAAACAATTTGATAATAATCTGACTTTTATCAACCTCAGGGTTTAAAAAGAAAATAAAGTGGGGGAAACGGACAAACACCCACATGCACAGGGGAGAGGACCTTCAGAAGGAACACAAACAACTGGTTTTGCTTGTATTTGATTTTCAATTTTTCTTAAGAAAAAGTAGAAAGGTATGAAATATTGAACCAAAATATTAAGACACTGTAAGAAGAATAAACCACTCAATCTCCTGATGCCCCTATTTTTAATGACGTACTTTTCCCTGTTTTCAGACTCTAATACAAAAGGAGAAATCAAAGATTTCTTCTCTGCATTTGGTGTGCAATTCCAGACCAGCTCAATTTCTCCAGTTAGTCTTAAAAAAACCCAAACAAATCAAAAACACTTCAGGAAATGAAAGTTAAAAGAATACTTGTTTCATTTAATGATCCCTCATTCTCGGGTATGTTCAATATATTTGCGTCAGGTGTTAGAGTTGGCATCAGCTGCTACTGTATTGGTGAATATTTGCTGTTCTACTTGCACAATCCCTATCTCACAATGGTGCATGCTTGGCATGCACGGCAATTTCTGTGCTAGAAAACACAGAAATAAACACAGGAACAACTGTTCTGCATTACTGCATAGCGACTAGAGAAAATTATTTTTCACACCCCTCTTCTTCCCTAATGACTCACACCTTCCAAAAAAAAAAAAAAAAAATCACATGAAATCCATGTAACCTGCTTTTCCTCTTGAAGTTACTTCTTTCTTTTTCCAACTAACCAACTCAGTAAGAAAAAATTTGCATCTCAGTCCTTTTTATGCACTCTGATAAAAGTGATCAGATCTCCATAAGAAGTGATGGGGAAACCTCCAAAGGTTTCAATTCAATTATTTGAAGCTTAACCAAACTTCCAGACGTCCCACCCTTCTGCCTAATCCCTCAACAAGCTCACATTTCCCCTTTACCCTCCTTGGGCTTGTCTACAGGGAAATACCTTCCCAGAACAGCTATACTAGAATAATTAATCCACTACAGATAGACCAGTAAAGTATCCTGCCTGGATATTATTCTGGAACAAAATTTATCTTATTCTGGAAGCACATCTCTGTGCAGCCATGGCCTTTATTCCAGAATCCACGCAGGGATTTATCCTGCTACAGCTTGCACAGAGCAGTTACCGGGACACAACTATGCCCAGATATCTCCCTGCACAGGCATGCTAGGCAGGACAACCTGCCAGTGAGGACTTGAGAGAGAAAAAACTGCCCAGAGACACTGGGATTAGAAATGGGGCTGTTCTCTTCCTCCCGGAGCTATTTTGCTCCTCACCGTCATCAACCTTCTTAACATCAGCCCAGGACAGTGAGGTCTTCAGAGCATGGGGCAAATGTCTGAAATACAGGACAAATTTGGTTCCACTGAGGTTAAAGACCATCACCTTTTCTTGCATTAAGTGTACATATCTGTAAGTTTTTCAGGCATATGGCTACTCCTAAATGTGCTTTTCCATAATATATATCTCTTTGAGGGAAGGTTTCAGTGGTCCGAGTTTTTATTTCTCATGCCTGGCCATCCCTCTGTCCCCCTCCTGATGAAAGCTCAGCAATGCACAGGGACTTAGGGACTTGGCAGGCCTTGGTGAGACACCTTAAAAGTCTTTTTTGTTTCTTTTACAAGCTTTTCTTTTTCTAAACCATCACAATCCAGCGGAACCCAGATCCCGCTGTGGGATCTTTCCAGGATGCTGGGGAGGATGTTCCACAGGGAAGGACCCAGGCTTCTGCCTGGATGGTGTCAGCTCCAGCCCCATCACCTCTGCCTTTTGTCAAGTTCTTCTCACCCTTGTGCTTTGGTTTCCCATTTTTCCAGTGGGAATGTAATACTGCTTTGGGGATTCATTTATAGATTAATATAAAGAGCCTTGAAAGTGTAAAGCACTACACAGGAGTTAAGTGTTGTAATTAGGAGTGATTCTGATCTTGATTACAATGAGGTAAAGCTGGAAGCCCTACACCACAGGAAGAGTTAAAATGATTTAAAAAAAAAAATAATCAGAATCAGGGTCTTATGATTTTAAATGTAAACTTGGGCAGATTCCCTGCTGAGGTACATCTGCAACTGTAATAAGATCATGGAACATGACAACTTGTAATTTCAGTAAGAGATATAGGGAAAATGCCCTTTAAAAAAATTAAACAGGAAGGAAATTTTTAAAGTGTTTTCTTTGGCTCCAAAACATATGCCTGGGGAGAAGCTGTTCTCAGCAATGCAGTGGATCTTGAAATATTTACTGTGTCTGGCATTTAACATAATCTTCCTTGTATAAACGATATAGAAAAAACACATATTATCTTAGACTGCAATCTAGCATGAGGATGAGATGATATTTTAATAGGGCTGCATTCATCAACTGTAACAAGAGAGGGAATGTGCTCCAATCCAACATGCCCTACGGGCAATGTAAATGAGAGCAAGTGACTTCGACCATCAGATAAGTACAGCAGTGAGAGTCGGACAGACAGCCCGCTAGGGAGGGAAGGGAGTTTTGGGAAGGTGATCTAATGGGACAGGTATGGCACCCATTGCCCATCTTACTGGGATCCCATCCTCTCAATCCACTCTTGTAAGTGCACCCAACAAGGGTCCTGGAAATGTAGATTTCTTACTTGGCTTGCAGCAGGATTTGCACGTCTAGCCAGTGACACTATTATTTTCAGAAGTAACTTTTTAATTATGCTTTTTAATAGCTGGTAGCTACTGCTTTGCAGTTTTGTTTCTATCCCTGTTGGATCCACCATGGAGCAGCACCATGAACCTCCAGCTGTTCTTCCAGCAAGATTTGAGAGTTTGACCACACAGCGTGCGAGGGGGTCAGGATGTGGGCAGCTGAGGTTACAGCCACGTGTCATAGCTGCAGACTGGAATCAGAACTGGGCAGTACATTTCAGAGCCACAACAACATCCGTCCAAGATTTTCCAACACAAATTTGGAGAAAGAACAGTGAAGACGGAAAGGGCCAGATCCTCAACCTTTATCAAACTGGCAGACAGATTTATTCATGGGAACACTATGCCAACTTTCCTTCAAACCAGGCTTTTGGGCTGAGCAGTAGTACTTGTACAAAAAAGGGAAAGTCATCATATACAGGTAGCCACAGTAAAACTGAAACACAAACTCTCCAAAGAGGACTTGTGCTGGAGCATATGTATTGTAAAGCATCAGAGAAAGTCAGTGAATTATTTGTGACCTCGGGCAAGTTGCTTAATTTCTCACTAGTTCAGACAGGCAGAGTAAACTGTAAGTTTACTCACAGTAAAACCACAGCCACCTCCCCATTCCTCCTCTCTGTGGAAAGGGACGAGGGTGTGGAAGAATGACTGAATGAATTTTCTAAAAGATTCAAAGGAAAAAGAGGTCTAAATAAACCATGAAGAAACTACAAGGCAGCTCATTGTCTGCCTCGTCTTCATACGTGGACATCAGAGCGAGATCCAACTGGATTCCTCAAGCTTTTGACATTTAAAGGATCCCCAACCTTCCCGGAGCAGTCCCAAGACTCCCTTGCACACATCTGCAGAGAAAACAAAAGAACCTAAACACCAACTGCACATTAATTTGCTTTTATTTTCCTGCAGTTTCGTTGCTAGCTTCTCTGTGTGAAAAGATGGATCAGGTTTTTCTTATTTCCTAATCACTGCTTGATTCACCTGCTGTAGGGACCATTGGCAGACGACAGCAATGGAGCCCAATTTGAACATCACTGAACTGTAATATCCATAAGCGCAGTGTTTTCCCAGTGCCTTTGTCACTCCTTCACAGACCCCCTTTACAAGCATTTCAGACATACAAACGCTGAACATCTACAGTATAGAGGTGATACTGTACTGAAGTCCTCAACAACCGAGATCTCCACTAGGCATCAAAAGCACGTCATGACAGTATCTGGCACTGGTGAGATCAGCTGTGCTGCAGGCAGGGCTCACGCAAACATGCTTTGAGGCGCAGGAGGCACATTCACAGCCATTGATGGAACCAGCCTGTTCACAATGAAGACAACCAAGCAGCTTGCACAATGAAGACCTGCTTCCATGACAAGGTGTGTGACTGTGGCTCTGCATCTGCTGGCACGGTTCACAAGGGCTGGTTGGGCCGAGTCATCTTTCCCTTTTCCCTGCTGTGGGACGCTCAGCAGCCACCTCCATGCTGAAGGGTATTGAGCTTTACCTTGAACACTAACCATACTATCAAGGCTGTCCTGCCCACCTGGCACTGCCGGAGGCCAACCCGCTCTTCCTACGTGCCCTGACACTCCTGACCTGTTCCCAGACACTGACATCCATCAGCAGCTGGACTCAGCTGCATCCCAGCACTCCCCCAGTGATGGGCACTGCCAACCAGGTACCAACAGCAGCACCAACTGGCTGCAATTTGGCTTCTAATTATCACCACAACTCCAGCAATTCAGGTAACCAAATTGCTGCTGTTGGCTATTAATTTGTGTACACAACAGCCCAACTGGATATACAGCCAGGGTGGCAGAGGGCAATGCCTGGTTTTCAGGTCCTACTTTTATTTTTCAAAGCAGGGTCTGAACCTCCGAGGTTTTGACTTCTTCAGATCCCCTTGTTATGACGTTATGAGAAACATTTGTGGTCGGGTGATTTCCTTTTGCCCTAGACAGCTGTCAAGAGGAGCAGAATGGCCCAAGGCAAAATGCAATGTGGGTGTAAGGAGTGTCTTAAGCCAATAAGTTAAAGCAATGGGTTAGAAAGCCTGAGGAAAAAAATGAGCCAATAATTGCTGAAAATCTTCCTGTTCTTTTAAGTTTATTTAGTCAAATACAATGGCCCCTCTCAAGGCCTTCAGCCTTCTCCACGCCTTGGAAAAGAACATTATTAATCATTTTGCTCCTGTTATTTAATTATCCTAAGCATCAGCAGTACAGAACAGCGCTTGGCTCTCGCGGAGCAAACCCCAGCCCTCTCCCAGGCTGCAGCACCCTAGCAGCTCCTGCCACGGAAGCAGCTTTGCCAAGCACAGCAGCCAGAGAGGATTTGGGTCCTCGGGAATGCCCACCCTGCATTCCCGGGGTGTCTCCCCTCCCCCCACCATCCCCAACCACTACAAGCCAGCCCTCATGAGCCTTTTTTGACATTCACGCATCTCCAAAGCATTGTTGCATATGACATTTTAGAAACTGGGAGATCAGCTGCTGCTTAAAATCCTCCAAATAGATTTGAGAAATGCAACCAGATTCTTAAGAGCCCCCACAACAACTCAAGGTGAATCAAACTGAAATATCTGTTGCCTGTATGTTGCTTGGAGTAAAAAGGGATTAAAATTCTCTTTATTACAACCTGCTGGTTCTGCTAGAAGATTCTTTTAATGAGTAGACTTTATTAAGAATGGCTGAAAACTCTCCACTACATGTTAAAGGAGAAGGAGGTGGAAAAATGGATTAGCAACTCAGAGACAATTGTCACAGAACATGCTCGTTCTTCTTGAAAAGCCTCAGTTTTAATGAACAAATGTGCATCTCACCTCCAAAAAATACTACCAAGTGAAAGAAAATACCTTTCAATCGTCACTGTTTTCAGTGGTATTTTGGGGTAGGGACTTTTCAAAAGTTGTGGAGAGACAGGAAAGGAGGGAAGAAAGAAGGGGTGTTTGTAATGGATTCAACATTTCTGCAAGTAGTAGATGCATTGGATGTGTCCTTGGCTCCGGACGCTTGCAACATCCACTGCTGGGCACAGACATGAGCCCCCATAATTTGCAAAATGCTGCTGTAGGACTGAGATGGCTGCTGTTGAGTGCAGTGAGGCAGGGGCTTAGGCAGCCGATGGCACCGGGTCTGTCCCCCCTCCCTGCCACAGCCCGGGCCCCTGCGCCGCCCGCCGGTTTGCTCAGCAAATGTTTGCAACACAAATATAATTACCTTTGTCTCCAGTAGCCTTTGCACTCCAAATAATGTTACTGGAGTGCTCATTCTCATTCAATTAAAAACATAAGTTATGTTTATAATAATAGCAGGGTTTTTTATTTTTTATATAAAGACTCTAAAAATTCAACTTTTGCTTCTGCTAAATGGTTGTGCAGAGAGCTGTCTCTCTTCAGAGGTCTCAGTCTGAGTCTTTTAGGAGGCATTCACTGAATATAGACTGGCTGGTTATCAGATAATTTTTTATAAAAAGACTGAGTCTTTATTTAATAGTTAAGAGTCTTCTATTGATTCATGCAGACAGCAATGGTGACTAAGAGAGCTGTGATTCATTGGCACCTGTTGGTATCTGGGGTTTAAGATTTTGTTTCACTCTTTACAACCTTGTCCTTCTGCTGCCCCTAAGCATGCACTTTTTTTTTTTTTTTTTTAAATACAAAGGAATAAAACCAGAAGGCTTTTTTGGGGCAGTAATTCTACAATTGTAGTAAAATTCCTGTTTTACCATGTGTCATACGTGCAGTTACTTCAGAGGCATCTGTAAGTTCCTAAAACCTCTCAAATTTACCTACCATGCTATTTATCTTTATTTTTTTAATCAGATAGGAAATATGAGGTGAAGTCAAGTATATGGGCTATAAGAAAACAGTGTATGATTCATGACAGCTACTAAGCTCAAAAATTAGCTATTCCTTGTCCATTTTATCCATGTACAGACACAGTACCTGCCTAAAAAGGATCCATTTCCCCTTATTTTTTTAAAAAAAGAAATAAATTAGAAAAATCAGTCATGTTCATATGTAGCTGGTAGTAGTACCATTGAATCAGCCAGCAAAAACAAATGGCAAGGTATGAGTATCCAAAGTTATGGAAAAAAAAACCAAACAGAAACCCCATATACTTTCAAAGCAGTTCAGATGTTAGTTATACATTTGTAAACCCAAGCCGGTCACACGGTCTGTGGTACCGAAGCTTTGTAGACACCTCCATCCCTACAAAGTTCTTTCAGCATTTCCTAGCAAGGAGCAAGACCCTTCAGCAGTGCAGTCCACAGGCACCAGCTTACTCCAGACTCAGCATTCATTTTTGGAGGGCATGGCCCAGGACCTGGAATGGGGCCACCCAAGACATTTTTGGTGAATGAACCTTTGCCAAATCCTCGTGGTTATGCTCTCAGAGATGCAAACACTAACGGTCTCAAGCTTTGCTCTTACTGCTCTGAAATCATTACCTTTAATGGCAGGATTCTCACTCTTCGATGACTCTTGAAGAGGTGCACATGGCAGCCAACAAAACCACAGACCTTCTTCCCCCTGGGGAGGCTCCCTGACTCCTCAAACCAGCTTTGTACTCCCACTTCCCCTAATCATCCTCCTGCTCAAGGAGATGATGAGCATCAGGCATGAAATCTTGGCCTCGTTAAATCAAGTCTGACTTTCACCATTGGTGTCAGTGGGGCCAAAATTTCATTATAGGCCCTATTTCCCCAGGCCTAACTAATGGCAGAGTGATCTTCACCTGGGGTAAAGCTGTGTTATTGCAGGATTTAATTCATTAGTGGGTCACAATTTGACACTTGCAGATGCACAACTGGTTGCTTCTGTGGAACTGTGAGTCCAATAAAACCCAAATATTTAAAATTAAAGCTCTAAGGCCACTTAGACCAAACCCACTATTTCTTTCTTTTCTTTTTTATCTTTATCCTTTGCTTCACAATCCACCTTAAAAATCTTTTTTCCCTTGTAGCCTGTCAAAGCTGCCTTCCCAGGGCTCTCCCCTATTGCGCATGTCCTCATGCAGTCCCTTTGTAACACAGGAGCTGTGCAGTTGATGCTCAGACTAAATTAGAAATCAGGCCTGCATCTGGTTTGCAAACATACCTCCAGCCTTACTTTCCTTCCCTTAATGTATTCCAGTCTATGCCTGGGTAGTTAAAATCTTCAATTCCTACCACTCTCCTTTTTACATGGCTGTTTTATTTGCACAGTCATTTCACAGTCCAGTTGTTCTTTCTGGTCAGGTGGCCTATAAAATATTTCTATTAGTAGTTTACTCTCTGAAACATCTTCAACTGCAGCCCATAATGACATAGCTGCCCCATTCCAGCCTCTCTCAGATCCCCACTTTCAAAGGCTAATAAATCCGTTTCCTTCTCAAATACCTCTCTATTCTCTCATTCCCTTCTCTTCCTCCCCAGACAATCTAAACAATCTCTACTCTTTAATGTTAATACCTGTTATCTTCTAAGGAAACTGCAGCTCCATCCATACCTATTTCCCAATGGGCAATGCCTACGCATACCGCTAAACTCCCAGCATCCACACAGAGACACCATAATAAGCAGCATCCTCCTCCCATTCCCTGTACAGATATAACCTCTTCCTGACTGCATCTAGGACTGATGGCTTTGTTGTTCCTGAGCAGGGTAAGCAGGGATGGTTCTTATTTCTGTCCATCACCCTACAAGTCTCCACTTCATCAACTGCTTCCAATTTATCTGGAATGGACGATCTGGTTAGAGTCAAGGATTTCTACTTTTTAATGCATTTCTTCTACGGTATCCCATAAATATATGTAACTAGCCTTTCCCACTCCCATTGCAAGACCCATCTTTCTACCTGTGTTGTGGTCTAGGCTGGTAAGATGAACCTAGTGTTTGGGGTTGAAACTGTCCTAGAGGTTTTCACTGCCTACCTTGACCTCCAGTGCCTTTAATTCCTCTAACTGCATTTTCTTAGCATGCATTTCTGCTGCAGTGGGAGAGAACCTAATGAGGTTCTTCTGCCCAGCCAGGTCTCTGCTGAGTTTCAGGTACTTGTAGTCCTACAGCGGCAGACACAGCTTTGAGCAAAGCCACGGGCTCTCTCTCACCATACCCCAGCCACCTTGCAGGTCACTGGTCTGTGCCCCATGGAGAGATGTGACCAAATGCCTTCTCATCTCCTATACTAAATCTGAGCTAGGATGCTGCAGCACAGACTCAGCGTGAGCCGTGAAATGCCCGCCTGTGTTTAGCCTACCAGGAGCTCCGCACAGGGTGTCCTAAGCAAGACTTTCTAAAGAAGCCAAATGAGGAGTTCTTGAACAACTCAAAGTCCAGAGCTTCCCAAATGACGCTAGAAACATCCCTGGAAGCTGTGATGGCCACCATCTTTTCTCATCACTGATATGGGAAACTGTAGGAAACAGCAAATCCCCTCACGCTAGGGAGAAAGTCAGAGGAGAGAGGAGTGCCTTAGGAGTCGCTTCCATTTGCCAAGGATTACTGGTGTATTTTTAAGCACCAGGCCGAAATTGGAGGAAATTTACGCTAAACTTAAATATGCTAAAAGGAAATTTGTGCCCAAAATTATTTGGTCCTATGGTGACTGTAAAATGGGATTTTAAATGTATTTACATTAGGGATCTGTGGAAGAGCCTGGGAGGGATGCAGAGTGATATAGCCAGCACAGTTCACGGCACTCAGCAATCCACCCTGCTCACTGCTCCAGCTTCTTATTTGCTAAAAAGGAAGGGAAAAGCAATTTCCTTCTTTTCCTCTTTTGCAGCGCTGTGACTGGATTCTCTACATAGCCCCACGGGGTCTCCCTGGTATCCAGGGAATCATCTGTATTCTGCACCACAGGAAAGCTCTGTTAATATTATGGTTATTGTTGATAACAGACACCCTCACCCAAAAAGACCCATGCCATACTACACACATCCAGCCAGATGCTTTTCAGCCAAGCTGCAGTCTGAGAGTCAATAACATACAACTCCGGGAAATCCCCAAGAAGAAGGAACACAGCATGACCACTCTTCTCTCTTGGAGTGCTATCTCATGGGGTGCTCCAGTTTCCCAGCTGTAATCGGTGCCGGTTTTTCAAACTGGGCCACACCTGATCCTGTCAGGCTGCCCATGAATGCACAACAGATCCAAAGCCCAGAAGCTGCATCTGTCTGGGTGATGACAGAACTACTGGTAGTGGTGGAATCTCCATATCCTTCTCTTCTGGCCCCCATGAGCTTGTGATGTTTCTAGCAAGCACAGAACATTGGTGATACCTCTAGAGCACAGCTCTCCAGGTCTCTGTGACATCCTGAGCAGAAGGACTTGCCTGGAGCAACTCTGCTAAAGAGAGGACTGGGATTACCAGCCTCTTAGCCCACTTGTGTGAAGCTGGGAAGATCCAGAGTGCATCTCTTATAAATCTTGGAAAAGCTGCCATTGTGGTTTCCCCATCCCTGGTGTTAACACATTTTGTTGGGCCTCATAATACAGCAGTTGGACTGGGTTTTAATGAATCAGATGGATCCCACTTTTAACCCTAAATCCATTAGCAGAACATTTTAGTCCCTCTCACTCCTCTTCCAACTTCCAGTTGAAGTTCTTAAAAATCTGGGAAACTGCTTTTCTTTGTAAGCCAAAAAAATAAGAAAAAGGGTTGGAAGAAACTTCAGAAGTTGTCCTGAACAAGGACTGACTCATGCCTTTGACGGGCGCACATCTTGCATTAGGGGTCAAATATAAGACTCGGAGTCAAGAGCTGTTAAGGATTTGATCCTACCACTGATTTTATATGTGACCAAACCCAATTAATTTTACCTCTTCATCTCTAAGTTTTCTCATCAGGAAAATTGGCTACTAAAGATAATCCAAACCCATACATTTTCTGATACCAAATTTGCTGACAATCATGCAGTACTCTCAGATAGAAGGGTGAGTTTATTAGTGGTTATCTTGTCACTCAATAAAATAAGGTTATTAAAATGTGGGTTTTCTCTTCCAAACAGAAATTTCTATCATCATTTATGAGGCCAGAGGCAATACATCAGGATGCGTCATGAAGCTCCGGTGCCCCACAGCATCCCCACAGCTACGTGCAACACGCGGATGTGAGCATGGGCTGTTATGCAGAGACACCACCTCCTTTCCCAGCTCACTGCACAGACTCTCCCCGTTCCAGGGCACCGAACTACATCTTGGCTGCTGGAAGAAGTTACCCTAGGACACTGCCAGAAGGAGGTGCGGTGGTGCAGGGCTGAGCATCTCTGCCTGCTCTGTGCCCTGTTATTTGCCCTTCTCCTGTGCAAATGGTATAGTTTGCTTAAAAGCACATCAGAGTAATGCTGGGCAGCTGTAATTCTGTGCAGGGACCCCAGCATTTATGGTATGCAGCATACAGACACAAATTTACTAGGTGAACAACACAGTTAAACATGGTAAATCAACAATGAGGGAGAGGATGAGAAAATTCTATTGACTGTAATGTTTACAAACACTTGTCACCTTCCAACTCACTGATGAATTGGTAATTTTTTTGTGGGAAGAAAAGATCACTCTTGCTTTAAAGAAAGCTATTTGATGAGGCACAAGGGAGACAACTAAACATTTAGTTCAGTTTGACCTGCTCTGTCATTACAGCTCTTTGTTCCCCCATCTCTTTCTTTTACTCTAAATTTTAGGATGTGGTACTTCGTGGGTTGCTTTTATTGTTTTGGGTTTTTTTTACCAGGTCAGATCAAACAGATCTTCTTTCCCAAAGAGAACATGGATGTGGAATATTAATGCAGACCTCCCCTATTGTGTCCCTTTGTCACCCTACCCCCTTCCCCAATTTCCCTGCACCCCACTTGCCCCCCGCCTGCGGGCTCATTTGGACAAAAGCACACCAAGTCCCCACTCCGCAGCCCACCTTGAACAAAACACTCCAGGACTCTTGAAACAGCAGAAGTGCTAATCAAGCAGGGCCCTGTGCTGTGCTTCTGCAGTGGTTGCCTGGCATAGAAATGGGCTGTCTGGCCGCAGCTATGAGGTAACGTCTGGCTTTTTTGCCAAGCTGCAGAACTAGTCAGACACTCCCTGGAACAACATTTCTTCAGGAAAAAAAAAAAGAAAGTTAGGCAAGAAATGATCTTCCAGAAATTTCCTTGCGTCTTTCTCTGTGTGTTGTGTTTTGGGTTTTTTGGCTTTTTTTTACCGTGGTGTTTTTGTTGGTTTGGGGTTTTGTTGGTGGTTTTTTTTTTTTTTGAAAACTTATATAACCAAATTACTTAGAATGCAATTGGTTTCATCCGCCAGTAATCTTATGAAGATGATTTCTCACACTTACTAGGCAAAATGGAAATTTGGAAAGGGGAAAGAACACACACACACACACAAAATATATACACACAGATGTACCCCACTCTTTTTCCTGTAACACTGTCTAAATCTATCAGCTATTTTTGGATGCAAATTGAAATAGAACAATACAAATTCAAGCAAGGCAGAGATAACCTGCATCTGCAGCATCTTTTTTGCAGTGCCACAGATTAATCTAATTAAACGGTTAGAGGAATTTTTTGTTACACTGCAGCAGAAGCAGACCTTTTCTTTCCCTTATAAATGCCTTATTTTCCAAGGTTGCATAGTATTCTAGATTCAGCCTATTCTACTTTTTTATAATATCACTGACAACTTGATTTTTTTTCCTGAAGGACAGAAAATATATTGTTCATTTTTCTGCAGTGAAGGGTGAGAAATAATCTGAACTGAGGAAACATGACTGTTCCTTTGGAGTTTCAAGCTGTGTCTAATGCAACCTTATGTATTAAATACATGTAGATATGTATCAGTCAAAAAATTAGACTTGTCCCTAGGTGACACCCTTCAAAGAGTTAATTCCCGAGAAGCAGCAGCTTTGAAAAGGTGCAAAAAGGAATGTCTTGTCCTCAGGGTAGGACCAGCCAATGAAGCCGGGTTCTGGTGATGTAATGCTGCAAACCTGGTGCATCATTGGTTCTGGAGATATTAGACTTGATATGATTTTGGAGAGTTTGGTGACAGGAGTGTCTGCAGAAGAGCCTGTAAATTTCCCTGCACCAAGGACTTTCACTTCAGTTCTCTCGTGCTCTTCAGCCGGAGCACATCTAGCTGGTACAAGTTTGCTCCGATGATAATACTTCTGTCTTGTGTCTCCTCAGTACTTTTTAGCTATGCTGCATCCTGCCATCTGGGAGGCATTTCTCTGAAGTCAGACTGTGCTGGAATTACTTCTACAGACTGCCCATGAAATTGAAATGAATTTTTAATAAAAAGCAGCTGTTTTTTCTCTGACTCACCTCTGAACTCTTAATTGTTTCAGGCACTAACTCCCATTCCCCCAGCTTCTGTTACCTTCCCAGGTTTTCATCTGCTCAGTCTTATTTCTTTAGCTGATTACTTCATGAGGAGATGGCTGATGATGTCTTAAATGAACCTCTCCAGTCTGGGCTTGCTCTGGAGGAATCTGCTTAAACCACCGTAATGTCAGTCAGCTCAGGAACACGTCGCCTTTTGCCCACCAAGGTCTTAGGCTGCAGGACTTGCAGGAATGCAGCTGCGGTCCCTGGAGCCACCTGGCTACGCCAGGGCACCAAGTACTTTGTTTGAACTTTAGCCATGATTCAGTCATAGAATCTTCTGAGATTCTCATCCCTTTCTCTCATACGCCCTTAGTGAAATAAGGAATATCACAAAACTTACAGGGATGATTAAAGCTTTTGTCAAACCAGAGAAGAGGGAGCAGGACTGTGGAGGATGTTCGCAGGTTGCCTTCCCCGGCTCCCCTGGGGATACGAGTACTGCTGATGCCGAGCCCAGTCCAGCCCACAAACATCTGGAAGCTCTGAGCAGTTTCCCAAACTTCCCTGGGCACCCTGAGGAGCCCTGGCAGGTGCCAGAGGCCAAAGATCATATAAGTGCTGCGGCGAGTAGAGCCATTCCAAGATAAAAACAACTTGGCACTTCTGAGGTTTGCTTCTTTTCCAAACAAACAAGAACAAGAATCTAAAATCCTGAAATTCCCTGAAAATGATGGGTAAATTTCTGCTCAGGTTTTAAAATTTTGTTTCAATAAAGCAAAAATGTATTTTTTGATGCAGACTTTTGAAAAGACATAGAAAAATGTATCATTTACTGTAAAGAAAATGTAAAATTAAATAATTCATTCCAGAAATGGAAATTCTCTCTCTCCCATTTTTGTCTGAAATAAAATAAAGTTTCAATGAAACTGGGTCAGGTTACTGGCATGTTTGAATAGCTATACACACATTCCCTAGGCCGAACTACCTCCACCTCTTCTGATAAACAGAGCACAAAGAGGGACTGAAGCAAACTTTGCACATCCTCTCCTTCTGCTGTACAGTCCAAGTTTCTTCTACACATCGACTGTCCCTGGCGTTTTACTGTCGTCTTTGTCTGTGTAACACCATCTTAGAAACCTTTCAGAGAATGAGATCTAAAACTAACCTAGAGAGTCTTTTCCACTACCTAACTCTCCTAATAAGCAGAAAGCTTTTCCTGTTATCCAATCTACATCTTTTTTTGCCACAAATTAAGCTGATTTCTTCTGAAGCTGATGTCCTGCCTCCAGTGGAAAAGGGAAATAACTAACCATCACCCTCTTTAAATCAACCTTATAATGCCTTTCCTTAATCTTTTTTCCACAGACAAAACCAATCTATATCTTTCAATCTTTTATTCTCACTCACGGTGTCTAAATTTGAGATAGTTCCTGTTGTCCCTTCCCTGGGATTTTGTCTCCTTTTTTTTTAAAGTTTCCCAAACTGTATCTAGTATGTTGTTTTCCTGAGCAATGTATTGCTGTGTCCTCTCCTGCTGCTGATCAACACAGGCAAGGAGAGCAGTGGTTTCTTCTCTGAACCGATCTGGCCCAGAAAACCTAGGGATGGGAATGTGGAAGGTCTCTGAAAAAGTGTCCATCTTTGAGACGCTTTATGCAAAGAAAAAACAGTCACGTGTTATACCTCCCCAGCTGCCCAGGGGGGTAACAGTGCACACTGTACTCTGAAGGAACTATTTCTGGTAACTTTGCCCAGTGTTTCTACAGCTCAGCACTTCGCTGCACTTCCCATGTGCTACCAGCTATCTCTTCATTTGTACTGAGTTTTCCAGTAGGGTGAGGCCAGAATATCTCATAAACGTTGATCAGCTTACTGTCATGACATGGTAAGGAAGGGAGGGATTTAATGGAGACCACAGCTAAGCACTAGCCCAGCGTGGTGCATGCTGTGGTTGTGTGAAATGTTAAGAGTGAATTTCATTCTTACGAATGCATGGGACACAGTCAGTCCTTGGTCATCCTTCTCAGTTGAAACCTACGTGTGTCGAGTTGGTAGATATTAGCTGCCACCAGAGAACAATCACCTCTGATTTCTTTCTTTCCTCTACTGAGCAAAATGAGGTTTTGTTTGCGATCTTGATGGAAACAGTGCATCAATTCACTACTACCTAAGCAGAGGTATTAAGATGAAGCTACTGTACAATCATACAAGATTGAATCTAAAAGGCCTCACTGTGCCATTTGTTTTAACACTGTGTTTATGGATTCTGACAATGAAGCTTGCGACATTAGAATGTAATGACAATGAAATCCATATTCTGTGATTCTACAGTTATCTTTCCAAGCAACAGCAAGAATACCTTTTCTCTTACAGACCTTTCTAGCTCTTTAAAGGGACATTTTGTGTTGGCTTTGGAAAATTACTGTTGCAACAAACACTGTGCTGTGCTGAAGGCCCTGCCCTCCCTGAGCACACTCTGTAGAGAATTCAGGTATGTGCAGGGTGTTTGCCGTGTGGTTTAGAGAAATGCTCAGCAAGCCAACCTTCTCAACAATGCTGTAACAGCAGACAGCTGTGTTTGGAGGGCTTTTTTTGTGCGGCTTTGTTACAGGGAGTCTTCCCATTTCCTTCAGGCAGTTTGAGAAAGAGCCTTTGGTCAAGCAAATATCTTGTGCAGCACCAGCTTTCATATAAGCCAGCCACTAAAGTGAACCACAGGGAACATACATGAACGTAGGGAATAAAAGTGAATTGGTTATTTAACTTTTTCCAAATACCCCTCTCTGATGTGGCAGGGAAATACAGTTGACAACTAGATGCTCAGAATGCACTACCAAGTTCTTGTCCTTCTACAGTGTATTTAGTCATGCAAACTAAACATGCAAAAACGTCAGCCTGCTCAAAACCGCTCTTCCCCCTTTCCCCTAAGTGCCTCATGTAGTTGCTTAAAAAGCCCCTGCAGGTGACTTGCTGCAGGGTGACCGGCAGCAGCCCGGGAGCACGGGCATTCGCCCCCAGCCGCCCTCGACAGACCCGTCCCGCCACTCTGTGCGGGCAGCCCCAGAGAGCCATGGGGCCAACAGATCAGCTGCCCCTGCCAGAGACTCCTGCAGGACACCCCAACTTACAGTGTTTAGATGTCTTACTGCTACCATGTTTCTTTACAGATTGCTTGCACTTGAGAGCAGAAAAATTCCACTCCACAGGACATAAAGTGTCAATTTAAGAGTTAATTATATTTTCATATCAGAACATAAACTCCAGTTTGTAAGAACATGGGTGTCCTTAAAATACATGGTAATAAAAACCGGAAAACAGCTAGTGTTCTTGAATCAATTTTCATATTTATAACTTTAAAGAATAGTTCCTTTTTTCTATCTCATTTTGTCAGCTCTGTATGGCTTTGAACTTGCCTTGTCATCTCATAAAAAATATGTCAGTCTGTAATTTTCAATTAAAACCAAAATACCCCAAAACAACAACACCAAAACAACTCGGGAGCAAAGTCTCAACAAAGTATTAAACTACGTGGGCATGGTAATTTGAAAGAATATGTATAATTTGTTTTATCAACCACAGAGAAAACTGCAAAGATTCAAACTATAATTGTGAAGATAATATCCTTCTGTTGCTATTAATGTCTGCTGTCTGTGGTGTATACATTACTTCTGATTTTCACAGCTCATTCGCATCATAAGTGAAATACACAGTACTGTGGAAGATACTATAGATATCACATTTATCATCACAGCTGAGGGGTTTCTTTGGAATCACAGAAATTGTACCTTACATATATATGATCTACTTTATTTATTGGACTGCAAAATTTTAAATCTTTCCAAGGTCATTACATTAATGGGAAGCACAAGGTTAAAAGATGCTCACGACAGACTTTGCAGAACCTTTGCGATACCTTCTAAGCACTCATTTCTAATTCCTAAAACTACTGACTTCTTAATTTTTAGCTTCTCCAAACTCCTGCAAATCCCAGGAGCCTGTAGCAGTCTTCTAAACCTCTGGCAGTACATTTACTTTGTTCTGTGTTAACTACTAGACCTAATTAAACAACACTGTCTCATCTGAGTGGATGATATTCTTACCGGTTGAATACAAATTAAAATTCCAGTTCTGTTAACATTCAGGTCAGTTAATCAGAATAAACCTCTTTAAAAACTAGAAGACTAAAGTGATTTCAAAGTCAATCATACTCTTAACTCATTTCTCAGGATGTCATTTGTAATATTCTTTATTGGTTCCTTTTAAATAATAATAAAAAAAAGAGCTCACAGTTCTCAGATCACATTAATTTAATGAAAGAAAAATAGGGAATTTCACATGAAGGGTTGCTAAAGAGCTTCAGTTTCCAAAGGGCAGGCATGCAGTTCTGCGTGTTGAAAATTGCACAGACAGTTGCCAAAACAGCATGTGCAAATTAGACATCGTTCACATAATGAACTTGTTAGAAGACTAATTCAAGATTTGCATGTGGCAATCCGAATGTGGAGCTACATTATTCCTTGAGAATGCAGAAGTATCTATTAGCCTGTGTATTTTAGCAGATGTTATTTTGAAAACAGGATTGCAAGTCCTCACAGTACAGAAACTAATAACTAGAGATTGCAATTTCATGGAGAGCTTTTCTCTTACATAGGACATGATATTAGACAATCAGAAACATTGAGTTTTCATCTCACCCTCACAACAGATCGCCTGTGTGAGCTAAGGGAAATTATATTACTTTTACCTACTTTTGTTTACCTATCAGTGAAATGGCTTTAATATTCCTTATCTGCCATCACATGCACACTGTCAGACTCAATTAGTGTTTGTAATTCTCTTTAAGCTCTGCAAAAGATAACATGTTTTGGAACAGAATTAAAACTTGAATTGTCTAACCCAACCAATTTCTTACTGCAAATGCTAATCATTTGGCAATAATTTTCTAGTGTTAAAGAGCGGGAAAAAAGAGGGAGAAGGAAACAGAGGCAGATCCAGGTATACCGGCAAACTCTGAGGTAGGCTGGGCCTTCATAATTGGAGTGGGCACTTTGGTGAATAAGGAGGCTTTAGATGAGGACAAAAGCTGCACTTTCATCCACCAAGCAAGAAAAGGCTGCATTTGGTTCAATGTGGTTGGGATCATATCCCTCCCACTAATCCCTTAAAATGGTGAGTTTCAAAACATGCATGCCATGGGTGCTTGGTTTTGGGCTTGGCTGCAATGATGACAAATGCAAGGCTTTGCTTAGCATTCAGTTTGCATATTGCTAAAATACATATACCTTGCTGCCCAGGTTTTAGACCCCGTAATCACCCTTTTGAAAGTGAAGTGCTGTTTTCATCTTTATCTTCATTTTATTCTCATCAAAAATAATTGCTGTGATTTAGAGACTGTCTAATGCCCTGTTGTTATCTCCAAATTTCTAGTAGTATGCTGGCATCCAGTAGTGAACCTAAAAGCTGCACAGATTTTCAAGTTGCAGCATGTTAATCTCATTCAGTAATTAGAATGATCTCTCTAATTGAAAAGATGAATGCAGCTGGGTTTTATATGTACTTTTTCTATGTGTGCATTTGAAGTCTAGTAAATGCTAGGAAAGGAAAAAAAACCCACCACCACGAAACCAAAATAAAATTGATGCAAGGTTTTGAATTCAATAACCACATATGATTTGTCCTGCCCCAGTGTGCTCTCTCCATAAAAACTGGAGGTGAACATTATTCAAATCTCCCTGTAGGGAAGGAATTTGCATTCAGGATGACTGGAGTATAAGGCTAGTGGAATCCTGACTTTGTCTAAGACATTAGCAAACCTTTTGTTGACTTCATTAAGAATGAGATATCACTGCTGGACGGTTTGTGTCTTAACCTGTTATACTGACAGAGGAGATGTGAAGTAACATGCTACGACTGACTCGGCTTGCATTGAAAATTAACACAGATCTTAATTTCTGACTGGGCAGTCAGGAAGAAAAGCAAGAGGAAAATGTATTTTGCAATAAAATCCATAGGATGTACTTTGTGTCCATCACTATTTTATTTATTCCTTGTACCTGTTAAATACGCCCTTTCTATGCTTTTTGTTCTTTCCCTTTCACAGAAGCTGTCTCCTGAAGGATATGTCAAGAAGCTACAGCCTAACCCTTCCTAAGAGAAATATCACAGTCTCTTGCACAAGTAATCTGGCACAATGCAGCTATCAGCAATGGCTCTATAGTATGTCAGGCCTATTTTGTGGAATACCTTGCAATGTCCCATTGACTTCTAGTTCTCAAATCCAGCCAGGGAGAAAGCCTTCCCAAGAAATCCAGTATAAGCAGTAAAACGCTGTAACATGGATTCAGATTGGTTGCTACACATCACACATCCATGTGGTTTCACTTACTCTGCTCCTTCTCCTGCTCTCGGCAGGTTGGCAATGCCCACGGGTGCGGTTTGCGTGTGAGATTAGACAGGTTGAGAGGCAGGCTTTTATCATTGTTCCTGCAGTGCATGTGATTATTTTTTTTTTTTATGTGTTCCCACTTGTAATTTTATCACTTGGTTATTATTTCACAGTGGGTTTTATTGCACTTTTTACTACAGGAGTCTTGTGGGTATTTGTGTTAGCAATTGGAGAACAAGCTTCTGTCGCTGTAGCCTGCCTGTGAAAAATAGGTACTTAGGTGGACAGTGGAAGTTGGTATTTTCCATCTATGAAGTCTGTACATTGTGAGGAAACCTCAAAAGATGCCTGGTGGCATTTACTCAAAAAGCCAGCAGCATTATTGTTTCGTGCACGTCCTGAAGAAGTTTCTAACACTGTGCAGCCCAGGCAGAAGGCGAGTGCTTGAAAGAGCTTACAGGCACGTTGGTTCTATTATCCGAATTGGGTCACTCATTGCTAATTATTTATAACCACCGTCTGCAGTGTATTGCACAGCATGATGAGTACTCTCAAATGGGAAATTTCTTGGACATCAAACTTCTGCTGCTTTCTCTCACAAGGACTCCCTACGCAGAGTTCCCCTTGGGCACACAAGAACCGCCGCTCTTCTGCTGGGCCTAGGGGCAAGTCAGTGTGTGGATGTGCTCCCTCCTGACCTCCAGCCAGCCTCAAGAATAACATTTGCAGACTCCTTGAATAGATTCCCGTAATGAGGCCTCCCTCATTACAAAGTCTAATTATCTGAGTATGATTGTAGAGGACACAACCTTAACAGACAGTCTTTCATGAGCCTTTTCTTCACCCAGTTTGACTGAACGCTTCACCAAGTTGTAACTGGCAGCATGGAGCTAACATCCTCACTGAGCATTCTTCCTCAGTCCCACACCAGCAGTCAGGTGGAATCAGTTTGATGAACCGGTGGGTCAGCAGGAGAGAAACACGGCATATTAGTCTTTAAGCTTCTTAGATAAAATGTCCCAGTGAATTCTGGCAAAAGGAAGAATCAGAGTGGGACCCTGCCATTAGGGGAGAGGAATTAATGGACATTTGCTGGTTTTATTTTAAGGAAATCAATGGACTTGTTTGGAGTCTGGGTGATGGAACACACAGCTGGTGGAATGGACAGCCAAAGATCACTATTTTCCTTTTAAGCAAATCAATGTGTTAATTGGGATTCTGGTGGGGTTCTGAAGCTGCTAATGGAAGTGGGAGCCAGTAGAGGATCATTAGTCTTTATTGTAAGCAGTGCAGTTAGTTAATTGGGGTGTGATTGTGCTGTTGAAAGAGAGAGCAGGCAAAAGAATGAAAAGTGATTTTGTTAAAGCTGTCACTTTAAACTTTCCCTAATTAAATTAATTTATTTAAAAAGCTAAGGGAAGATAGAATTTATTACTCCTTCAGGTCTTTGAACTTGGGGAGATCTTCATTTTGCTGAGACAATTCTCTTTTATAGGGCAAGTTTTTCCAGCTTTCCAACCAAGTTTAGAGAGAAATTAAGTTATCCTTGGAAAGTTACTATTTATCAGAGCCTTATGAAGTTGCTGGCAACGTTTCATCAGGTGAAATGAAATCGGGTCTTCTCCACACACCCATGCGAATATAGACACAGCTCCACGTTTTATTTCAACTTGGAATTTTTTATGGCTGCCTGGGTGAAGATGCAATTTCATGTAGGTATTAAGGCTGTGCCTCAGAGCTGATTTTCTGCCTAATTCACAGTTATCCTGTTATCCCACATTATGAAAACTTCCAGGATAGATTGTGCAGTAAGATCTAGATTTTGCCGAAAAGTGGGACAGTATACGTGGACCTTCTTTGCACTTAAAAGGGAGTTGCTTGCATACAATACCAACCAAAAGAACTAGAATTAAACATTTATGAGACTTTCCTATTAATTATAATTTCATGTCAACTTCTCTGGAATTTTGCTTTCCAAACAGACATACAGTGCTGCATGAATTTATTTGCCTAACTTTTAAAAATCTACCCCACGGTTTTAGGACAGAGCAAATTTCTACTTGTAATTTCACCCCTAGCTTACCTGACTGAAAAGCTCGCCGCCTGTCTGAGCTGAGACAGTCAGTAACTGAACAGCATAAAGACCCAGCAGCTCATTTCGGCCCTCAGTCTGCCCTCCAGTCCCCAGGAGCTGAGGAGTGGTGAAGAGATGGTTTATTCTATTATTATTCTTCCTCTATATATTGGTCTACTGGCAGGTGTGCTTGCCCAGGGCAGGGGGCTGGAACTAGGTGGTCTTTAAGGTCCATTCCAACCCAAACCATTCTATGGCTCTATGATTCTCACTGAGAGAGAGAATTTCCCTTGACAAGCAGGTGGAGACCAGGAGAAGGAGTGGCTGTTTCTGTGGCTGCCCTAAAGGGCTTCTTGTGAAGGGGAAGACGTTATTTGCAAAATTGTACTGAGAAACTGTGGAAAAAAAACCTCAGGGTAGATTCAAAAGCAAATTCCACACCTCCCCCCCCATATTAACCAAATGAAATGAATCATTTAGGATGAGTAAAGTATGTCACTTTGTTTGAAGTAAAAAGTTTTCATTTCACTTGTAAACATTTAAAAAATAAAATCAGGTACATTTCTGAAAGGTGTAATGTTTTGTGTAAAAATGTTGAAAGGGAACATTTTGACTTGCTTAAATTTTAAGAATAAAACGACTTGTTAAGTTGAACATGAATTCACAAAATGTTTCAGTTGACCCAAATCTGTTTTCTTCAGAGCATGATGTTTTATCAAAATCTATCTCCCAGCACTAGCAATAAATCCCAGAACCGTTCTGTTCACCACACAGAATTAGGCTCCAGTTTTTCTTAAACCGCCTCTCTAAGCCCTGCTCTGAGGGTGTTTCTTTGAGTTGCAGTCAGAGGCAGGTTACTGTGCAATCAACACTGGACTTCTCACAGATTCACAAGTTTCAGACCAGCTTTTCTTTTCCCACTCAAGCATGTAGTATTCACGCTTACCATAATGTGATTCCCTAATTGTCTTGTTGAATGCTGAAAGGAAAGCCAGCAGACTTTCTGGTGTTGCTAGAAGCCCTCAGGCCAGCCTGGCAGATAACAGCCCTCTTATTTATTTGTCTAAATAAGTATATAGCATGATGCATAAGCTGTCAAGGAAAAATCAGATCAGCAGGGACATAGCTTCAAGGGATTTACTCACTATCTTTCTGCCAGTTCTGATGCACTTCTTTTAAAAAATATAAAAATTAACATAGTTGGTGGCCAGTGCCAGAAATTACATTTCAAGAAATACAGTGATATTTTCTATAGAACATTTCAGCTGGAAGGGTCCTGAACTATAGCATACAATAATCACAAAAATAATTTTAGAGAGGTATTTAGCCCAGAAGTGGAAGCAGAGTATGTATGTGAAACTGTGAATGACTCTGTGCAGGTGATTGACAGGAGGTGAAAGCAATTTAATTGTTCCAGATTTTCAACTCTTTATATATATTTATGTGTGTATGTGTGTGTGTGTGTTTGAGAAGAAAGTACGGGGGTTCCTGAGAACCTGAAAGCTTTTAGCAAACTCATAAAACCAGACACTGTAGGAAATGAACTTGATCCAGAAAAGAAAAGCTACTTTTAGAAATACAGCTCTGTGTCTGGCCACAGAGTAATTAAGGTTCTTAAAGCTTTCCTGTCCAGATGAGTGACTGGCACAAAACCAATAATGACTATACAGTAATAACAGCAGTGACTTGTCACTGAAGGGAATTGGTAGCAGTAAACAACTTCCAGTAGAAGGGTCAAAGCAAAGGAGTGGTGGGAGTGTGTGGTACGGTAAGGGGTAGTAAGAGTGTGTGCCTCTGAGTGGGTGAGTGTTGGAGGAAATATAAGGGAGGAGAGAAAACAATGCAAAACATCTTGTCTTAGAGTTCACTTCATAAAAAGAATATAACTGAGTCATGCTCATTCCACTATTCAGAGTGTGTGTTTGTGACCTAAGATGCAAATTCCACGTGTGATTCATAGAGAAAAATGTCAGTTTTTCAAAAGCCTGCATGAGCCTAAGAGCTGGTTCAGGTCAGAATTCAGCCATTGCTGGGAAACTGGCTTTTCTCTTCTATGTTGTCTTTCAATAATGAAAAGCAGAACCTGGGGAGCTAGCACAGACATGGGTCAACCACCTCCTGCAGTTTGTTTAGCACTTTTCATCTTTCTAGCATGAATGGAAGAAACTTGTCATTACAGAACTGGATCTGCAAAACTCATCCAGTTCAACTGGAGTTTTCCATAAACACTTATGGGCACTGGACCAAGCCACAGAGGACAAAAAAGGGTTCAAATATAAGCAAAACTCAACAAACTGCAGAACATCTTTTCCCAAACTTCTGCCAAATTTTTGATACCTCCATTTACTGAGTATGTGTGCCCTGACTAACTTACAGTAGCAAATTCAGAGAAACTGCAAATTCAAGTAAGATGGCATCTCTTGAAGTTTCAAAAGGGTCTGAAGTTGCAGCAGGGGAGGTTTAGATTAGATATTAGGAAGAATTACTTTACTGAAAGAGTGGTCAGGCACTGGAACAGCCTGCCCAGGGAGGCAGTTTAGTCACCATCCCTAGAGGTATTTAAGAAAGGTATAGATTTGGCACTTCAGGGCATGCTCTAGTGGCAGAGATTGTGTGTGGAGGGGGTGTTTGTGTGTTTATGGTTGGACTCGATGATCTCAACGGTCCTTTCCAACCATGAAGATTCTGTGATTCTATGATTTATGAAAATGTGAGACTGAAAGTCCCTCAGTATAAATTATTTGACACCTCAAACTGACTTGCAGTACTGTTACACTGCTTCCTTTTTGCATTGGAGTTAAGTGAAAACACACTTAAAACACAGGAGCGATGCCTACTGTCCTTGGATGGAGCATTTTATTTTGCATTTTCATCAGTGTGTCCAGTTGAGCAATCCCCCACACTACCATACAATCTGATGATTTAATACTTTCATGGACTACCTTTGTTTGAGATGTCACAGTCTCAGATGAACACCCATTTGTTTTGAAAACCATGCCATGTCTCTAACTTTGCCATTTTTATTTTTCTGATTGCACTGGGAAAAAGAAAGGAGAGCAAATTTCTCAGTGAAACAAATTTTAGGTTATTTCTAACTCTGAAGTTGATCAGCAAATACTCCTTTTTCTCAAAAAAAAGTCAATGAAAATGGAAATAATTCTTTTTATAGTCATATTTTCCATGCAAATATTAGTCTTTAAACATATGGACACATATATGTCTTTGTTGATTTGAACATGTATTCTGTCTTCCCCTCTTCTCTATAAACCAAAATTGGCATGATAGTCTGCAACAGCCCTCCCCTGCTGGGATGGGGAAGTAGTTTATCAAAATAAGCAGTAAACAGCTACAAATTATGTTAAAATTATAAAGTCACACAAACCCCACTGCTTTGGCAGTTTAGCCCTCCAAAGATACTTTTTTTGAAAGCTGCTAATAAGGCTGTATACGTTCATTCAGTGTAGAAGCTGATTCAGAATGGAGAGATTCAAAAAACCCACACTGCGCACAACATTGAGGGTCCCAGCCTAGGGCTCATGTTTTGCTCCATGTCTGAACATCTTCATGAATGTTGACAGCCCACAGAGGTAGGCTTGGAAGGTCCTCCTCAGTCATCAAGCCCATCTGCCGCTGCTGTAGATGAGTACAAAAGGGTACATTGAAGAAGCGGGGAGGGCAGGGCTGGGAGACTCTTCTCCTTAGAAAGCTCGAATTTATCTGACTGTAATCACTAAGCAAACCATCAAAGGTCAGTTTACTTCAGCCATTGCGAAGGAAACTGTTTGAGGTTCAGTTCCTGGAGACTACATCTGTAAAGGGCACCCTGCAGAGCTCACATGGTGGAGAAGCTGATCCACCACATTACTTCTCTCTCCTTTGTTTTCGGTCTTACAGCCCTTGCTTGGTTATGATTCACTCTCACAAGGGGAAATGAAAGTGCAGCAACTATTGACTTTTCAGCCAGGGAGACACACAGTTTATGGAGCAAAAACTCCAACAGGAACAGAAGTAGGCTGAACTACAAACTGATTGCAGATGGAATAAACAAAGGAACAAAATTACCAGCAGCTAAGAGCAACAGCAACTTTGAGCTCCAGTTTGTTGTTTGGCCATCACAGGGTTACAAGCCAGACGAGTGTTTATAGGAGACTGAGGACATAGACTGCAATAACAGCACATCTAGGAAAATACCCTGCTGGTAAAAACTACTTGCATTATATTTCACTTCAGTTTGTGTCTGGGCATAATGAGGAAACCTCATCTAAAAAAATGAAACAGGAACTAAACCTTAGAAAAGGGAGGTGTGCTGCGATCTATGAAAGTCCAGTAGAATACCAAAAGCGAATATGGCAAACTTTGAATGCCTGTGGGGCTTTTACCAGTGCCCTGAAATATCTGCATGTCTGCACAGGCTTTTTTTGTTCTATCAACTTCAACTGGTGGACAGAGAACCAAACATTTCTTACTGTGTATTTCCACTTTCCCAAGCTTTCACCAAGTTCTGTATTGTGGTTTAATCCTAGCTGGCAAGTAGAACCACACAGATGCTTGCTCCCACCCAGTTCCCCACAAAGAGTAAGGAGAAGAGGGAAAAAAAGAGGGGAAAGGGAGAAAAACAAACCTCCTGGGCTGAGATAAAGACAGTTTAATAGAAACAGTAACAGAAAAGGAAAAATAACAATAATAGTAACAATAATAATAATGACACAGGTTACTCTCACCTCCCAGTGAATCAGCACCGTCCCAATCAGAGATCACAGATTCCCACCCCCCTGGCTAATTCTTGTTTATATATTGAGCAGAACGTCTATGGTGTGGAATATTCTATTGGCCATTCCCTCATTCTGTCCTGGCTTCTATAGGAAACTGAAGAAAGTCCTTGAATAGTGTAAACATCACTTAGCAATGACTAAAACCAATCTGCAGTATAGACATTCCTTTCATAGCAATCACTAGGAAGAAAATTAACTCTTTACCAGTCAAACCCAGGTGTAAAGGCCACGATGGCACCATTACTGTTCTGAGATGCCAAGGAACAAGACAGCTGGAAGGCCAGCATTCTTCACCTGAGGGTTACCAGTTCAAAATAAGTCCAACAGAGATGAAAGATGCTTTCTCCATGACAGCTGTTTGGCATCAAGTCTACCTACCCAAATAACAGTGAGTAAGCTGTCTATGTGCACTTGCTAGACAGCAAGCTGTAGGTAACCTGAGCAGACAAAACAGCACAAGACGAATCAAACAAAATCACCTGCTGAGTTGAGATCAGCAGCCTCTACAGCTCTAAAGCCTACTGCCTGAGTGTTGAGATAAGGGAAGAGTAAGTTTCTGGGTGCCATCAGTACATACTTTATTCTTAAAAAGCAATGTAATGTAGCTATCAAACTGACAACTGCCCCACAGACCTACTGGAAATATCCTGTACATGTTTAAATCGTAGAATCACAGAATTGTCTAGGTTGGAAGGGACCTTTCAGATCATCTAGTCCAACCATCAACCTCTCAATCTCTGCCAAGACAACAGGGAAACACTGCCTGACTTAGGTTTGCTGCTTGCTAATTACAAATTGGAGAAGTGAAATACACTCCTTTGCCCTTAGCATCTGATTTAGAGAGAGGAAGGTCATTAAAATCATGACTGCAGTAGATCAGCTGTGAGCACAGCAAGAGATATCTGACATGAAAGGAAGCCAACAGTGGCCTGCCCAGGTGGCTCCTGTGTTAATACCGAGCTGTGGAGTCCTTTGCAGTTTCAGACAGTGCCAGAGGCACGTTTTGGCCTGGATAGTGAAGGGGAGGAGAAGGATGAGATTTGTGATACAGTTAGGAACGGAACTCTGGGAGATGCCTCTAGCAGGAGACTTGTAAGTGATACAGTGGAAGGTTAGCAATTTATGTGGGTGGAAAATATACTAGCAGCCTTAATTTTTCTGACTGTCCCTCCCAGTCCCCACAGTTTCCTCTCCTTAAACCTCACTTCAGTCCCTACCTCAGTGAGAGATACCACTCAGTGTCTGTCCACAACTCAGGAGTTCCAGGAGAAGCTTTGAAGTCCTGTGAATAATAGTCTTATATCATCATCTTCAAGATATGGGTAGTTTTCTTTTTAAGCTACTCATTCAGAATAAAAAGTGGAAAAATCTTGTAGCTGTAGATCTACAAGTTAATCAGACAAAGTACCTCTCTATTCAGTTTGTATTTTGGGAAGTGCTCAGTAAAACTACTACGTGGATTGTAGCTATTTCAGAAAACCTATGCAAATTCTCTGAACAAATATAGAATTAGTTATGGAAAAAAAATAATAAAGGAACTCTTTCAGGTCTAACTTGGCCTAAAATTTAGGCTTTGTAATAGTAAGCTTTAACAAAACTTGTATTTCCATTACATTTTGTTTTAAATTCCAATGGGGAGGAGGCAGAAAATTTTGAACAAAGGTTCTCTGTAGTTCTTGCTTTGTGAGGAAAGACGTGAAGCCTGAGAATCTTGCAGTGAGAGTGACTTAAGGCCAGCCTGGGTGAACACTGTCAGGAATTTCTGTTCATCTGCACACATGCTGCTTCCATGCTCTCTCTCCAGTAATCTTGCTAGCAAACTGCTTAAAAGCCACTAATCACAGCCGACCCTGCAGAGCATAAAAGCTGAGAGTAAAAATTTCTCAGAGCTGGGTTCAAAGAGTTAATTGCTGTTGTTTGGGCACACGTGCCTGAACTCTGGTCATCTGAGGGCCTGGTTCTTGGGTGTACTCCAGGTGGCCAAGAGCCAGGGTTCAAGCAGAACTTTGCTGAAGTCAGTCCAGTCTGTAGGAGTTCCACCTCGTCTGGGTGCCCATTTCAGGGTTATGAGCTCTTTTCCAGTAAGAGAATGGCCAGCAAAGATTTTTTCACAGAAAATATTCAGAAAATAACTGGGTATAGTTAACGGATGTCAGAAAACTGAGACCTGTCCTCCAAAAAATCAGCTGAAAATCCTGAGAGTTTAACCTTCGGCAAAAACATCCCTTTCCGTTTGTGGGCCCAGTGACGTAATTTTGCCATCTCAGAGGGGATCTCCAGGCCTCCTGAGGAAAGCAGACATAGCCCCTGTGCTGACCTGTAAACCAGCAGAGAGGGCTGGGAGGATTTTTTTCCAGTGAGGGTGGATTTCTTTTCCTCAGATTTTTCATGTATCAGAAGTATTTAAACATAAATGTGAATTTATGGCAAAAAAGAAAAATTCTAAGTATTTCTGCTGAAAACACAGTAACGTGTGCACATAAGAAGCATGCTGTGGGCCCCAATATGGATGCCTGTCCCATCTTTCACTATGGCTCCCTTGTCTGGGCTACTTTGCCTGTGTTGGAGCAATAAGAAGTGATCTTGGAAGGTAAAGTCAGGCTGATTGATACAATGAAATGGGAACACAAAACATAGGAACTACAGCTCCCACCATGCAGTGCAAGTAGCATGCCTTTGAGAGACTTCTTCACAGATCAACAAATGTTTTCCACAGTCCTTGCAGTCCTTGCAAAATATTTCAGTTAATACAACCCAAATTTTCTGTCCAAAAAAACCCCAAGAAAGACACTTTTCATTAAGTCCCAGATACAATGTAATTCTTACAGTCTAAGATCACAGCAGGTACATTAGAAAGGCAATGCTGATATTAAAGATATAACGCAATACAACATTATTTTATAGTGAAAGGGAATTTTGCTTTTATGGAACTTCTGGTCATCTCCTACTGAATCTAACTGAGAATCTCATGGCAACAATTTGAGTAAAGCAGCTGGAAGATTTCTTCACGTGAAAATCATCCCTGCAGTTAAGTGCCCCAAAGGGCAACACTTTACCAGTGTTACAAGAAATATATGGCCAAGATATTCATATTTTACTTAACTTGAAGTACCATTTTAAAAGTATTTTCTAACATTTGGCAGCAACAACAAGGGGTTCCGATAAGCCCTGGGCACAGTACCACCCCAGAGAAGGCACAGCATGGGCCCCAGGTTGGCATTTAGTTTAGTCTGGGGTTTGACCAAAACCTGCTTGAACCTTATTAAGAGAACAGTTCAAGGACACTTTTACGCAGACTTTTAATCTCAAAAGGGAAAAAACCTGAAGTATTTGAATTATTTATTCCTGAGAGTGTATTTTTAGAGAGAAGAGGTTAAAATAAACTTTATCTGTAGAAAGCCTTAGCCTTATTGAAAACCTCTCCATATATTGGGAGTTTAATAAGTCATCCAGACAGAGGGAACATTCGTTTAGCCCGTTTGGCAGAGAAGCCTGCAGCAAGAGCTGAGCAGGCAAATCCCACGGCAGGGGAGAGACAGCACTTTTTGACCCAAACAATGTCTAGACAGCCTGAAAACAGATAAATTAACAGGCAAGCAGCAGTGGCATCATACAGCAGCAAAGCGGTGGATATTTGTCACCTCAGTGATGGGTTAAATGAAGATTCAAGGCCCCGGTATAGTCTTTATGAAACATAATGTACTCCAGCTGTCTCCCTCCCTCCTCCTGAGCTATTTACTGTGTTAACAGCTCCATGCAGAAAGTTCACATTCACTGACATAGTACACACTTCCCATCTCTCACAGACTGCCCTAATGAGGCAGCAGCATCAGAACAAATTAGTGACAGAATTCCCCCATCCCCTTGCTCACGGAGTAGGAACAAACATCTTTCCTCCTGGCCTACCCTGCAGAATCTGAACTCGGAGCAGAACGCAGTGATTTGTGGCAAACCAGAGGGGGCTTATTCAGCCTAATGGTGTAACAATATTTTTTAATGCAATTCCTGCTTGACGATGCTGTGTTCGCTTTACAGTCTGGCTCTCCTGTTTGCGAAAACACGTTTTGCTATACATAGTGGGGCTTGAAAAATAACTTCCATTACTAAACCAAGCACAAATAGTTTGAGATTACAATATTGGTAGAGAAGATATGTGATTTCATTCACTGTGTTTACTGAAAATTACGTCCACACAAATTACCTTAAAGAGATGCAAACCTTGTCGCTTGCATTTAGTGAACCAGTAACAAAATTCTGGTAGCTGCAATGACAGTATATTTAACATACAGAAAATAAATAATTTGTTACATCAGTGCTGTCAAAATGAAACAAGCCAAACTGTGATTAAAGCAGTTATCATTAAACCAGAGGCTGACTTCCAGAGCTGTTGTGAAAACAGCAAAAGAGCAATTTTCCTAAGTGCATTTCAAGTGATTGAGTAAAAATTGAACTTACGCTAGACTGTATTATAGAATACTACTTAAAGTGTTTGGATGATGATACTTCATAACACAGAACCCTTCACACAGTAGAATTTTAGTCCTTTTCTGTTGCTAAGCTTGAAAGCATATTAAAGATTGAGAGACTTTCTGTTTGTGAGATTCAGCCCCACCATTCTCAAATATGACAGCAAGGAAGTTTTGTCTGTGTGAGATGCCTTGTGTATGGAGAGGGATGGAAGGGAGAGAGGCAGAACTTCTTATCAAGATGCGTGTCTTGGCTCCTGCCAAGCAATATTCTGTGCATCTTCAGTATGGCAGAAGTTGTAAACATGTATAATCATGTAATTGGGCTGCGACCCATTTGGTAACAGCAAAGGAAAAATACATCGAAGTCACAGATAATCTCTTCAGACAGGCCTCGACAGATACCCATCTAGTAATAACCTCAGTCTGTGAAGTATGGATGATTTATAAAGGTGTTAAGAAACTCTTCTTTTTATATATATAAAAAAATCCCTGTTTAAACTCTGTACTGATTAACTATGAAGCACCAGGAAAAGAAAAGGAAAAATAAGGCCTTGTTTTAGAAACAGTAGAGAATTGAGTGATGTGTAAGAGACTGTAGCCATATTAGAGCCACAAATAGTGCTGGGTAGCCCTGAATATCTGCTGTCCGTTAAGCATGTATGAGGCCAAAGCATAGCAGCCTCAAGCCGTAATGAACCTTAACTGTCAGTCACTCTCTTGAATTTACATGCAGTGGTCATCACAAGTGCCAAGACAGGCAGAGACAGGCTACACCAGCAACTCTAGATATCCTATTCCAGTGGTAAAGTCCACCTACACAGGTCCTGTACTTTGATTTTATGGAGTTGAAGAGCTGCTATTCATTACTCGACTGGGGCTCTCTTTGACACCAAAGGCGGTCGGGACGGTATAACTCGTGCCCCTTGAGCTAGGCAGAGTCTGAAGCAAGTGCTTCACTTTCAAAATGTTATTAATTACAGAATGTGTTATTAATAGCAGAGAAGCCCCATTTCATGGTGTAGTATCCCATTTTTGTGCAAGGCACATACAAACCCTTTCCTAAAAAGTGCATAATCTCAGTGTCTTCTTAATAACTTAGGCACACATGATTACTGAAAGCTGAGTGCATGCAGATAACACTTCTTGCCATGAGTCCAAACCCATGGCATGGGTCTTCTTCACTATATTCTGTTTACATTCATCACTTTGCTTGTGGCCCTTTCCTTTCCCAAAGCTCTTCCAGATTTGGGGAGGATGCATCATTGTTGGTAGGTATCTTCTGTGGTCTAGACTTACAATTTCTTAGTCTATTATTATACTACTCCACTGGAATTTTTATAAGTCATGCTACCTGTCAAAGTTATGAAGTTATGAGTATTTAAGTATTTTTTTAAGTATTCATGACAAAAATATACATGTTTCTACCAGTTTATGCCCATGTCTTGTAGTAATTCTTATTTTCCTTGTGGAATATGAATTCAAGGCTTCCTGCTGTCAGGAAGTGGCACTTTCAAAACTCAAATAGTCCCTCTTAATCACACAACCAAGGCATTTAAAATACATTTTTCTAATTACAGGGTTTGCATTTTCAGTCTTCGAACATGTGAGTTTACCTGAATCTGTTTTTATCCATTCCCTCATGGTTTCGAACCCTTCCATTATTTAGGTCACTCCCTCCTTCCACTTAGATAAAAGTTCTATTTGCTCAGTATTTCTTGAAAAAAAAAATTAACATCTCATACCTGCAATACTATTGCTGATGCTATACTGAGTAAAGAATCACTTTATCTTTTCAAGGGAATAAAGATCACATTTAAAATCTTCTGCTCATTAGTTTCTGAAACTGCAAAACTGCTTTCTGTTTGTGTGCATTATTATTTCGCGAGCAGATCACGCTTGGATAATGACTGCAATCGCACTGCAGTTGGATGTGTGCAATCTCAAGTTTACATACAATACTACAAACTTACACATTTCTTTACATATGACACTGTCCTAAAACCTCCTCTGATTATTAGAAAATGTTTTTCTGAGTGAAGCTTTCCACATAGGGTTCGATTATTTTTATTCTTTTATCTCACCTTGGACAATAAAAATAATTGTTCTTATAGCCTTTTTCATTTTTAGGGATGGAGCAGGGATTGCAAGGCAGGATGCTGGGTGAACTAGAATTCATAGTTTGTTCCAAAGCAGGTTCCCTGCTGGTGCTGGATTTAAACGTATTTTTCTTTATTCAGTATGATTAATTCTGATGCCAGGAGATTCTTGGTACATTTCCTAAGGATAAATCCATGGGAATGGCAGACTCTTGCTTAAAGATGATTGGTCCAAGTGCAGAGCACTGGGATAGAGGCCTAAAAGTAAAATATACTCAAAATTCTGCTGTACTTGTAGCTTGCAGAGATTTTGGGGTCCTGGATGTTTCAAAATCAGCATTTCAATTAAAAAAAAAACCCCCAAACCTGTCTTCTAACCCAAAAATAAACTGGGACTGAGTAACATACAGTGGCAGGCATGGACTGGCAGTAATATGCTATAATTATATACAATTTCCTGCACAAAGAGAAATATTTCCAGGTAATTTCTGACTGGCCTTTAAAAACTGTATTTTGAACATTAAAGAAACCCTCAAATTTGAGTTTAATGAACTTTAGAATGCTGTGACTCGGTAAAGGCAGAGCAAGCCCTGCTCGGTGTGGTCCACCGGGTGGGGCAGAGGAGAGCATGTGGCTGCAGAGCGACGTTTCTGCCTCCAGCCTGGGCCTGTAAGCGGGAAAGTCAGTTTGTCACTTCAGGGAAAAATGTGGCTCCTGTGCACATGGTTTGCATGGAGTCCTCTCCTCATGCCCTCTCCTGAGGAGCTCCTGCAGAGTATCACCATCGAGATGCTCCACAAGACCGAGATGCTCCTGGCGCAGCCCCAGCTGCTGTTCTGCAGCCTTTGACTGGAGCACAAACTCCTTGCTATAGGGGAACTCTTGGAAGCCTGCAGAGGGGAAACAACAGCAAGGAATAACGCTGGCTATGTCTATGTTAGCATTGTAGATTGAGGCAGGAACAGGCTTTTAAAGCAAATCAAAAAGGAGGAAGGAACTGAAACCAAGAGAATTTTCCCAAAGCCTCTGCTGGAATTGCTCCTTTCAGGGGATGAGCACAGCGGGGCTTGAAGAGTGAACACAGTATTCCTACGCAGTGAAATAAGGACAATACAGATCTGCAGCATCTTCCAAAGAAAGCCACTTTCCTAATGTGAAACCTCATCTCAAAGGCCTGTCAAGCTTTTTGTGAGCTGCCCTAAGTAGAGAAAGGCACATACTGGCACCAGGTTAATCGCGCCTATCTGCTTCTCCGTCGTGTCCAACCAGCGTGGCACTGGCTGAAAGTTGCTCCCAAGGCAGTGCAATGCACTGAAAGTTACTTGTGACTTTGCATGTCTGGGGCTCCAGGACTGAGTCGGGCTCGTGAATGTCATCCCCACATGTTGTCATGTAGCCCAGAGAGTTTGTTAAAACAAAGGATAATTTCTCTGCAGGAATCTCAATTAACTTTAACTGTTTAGTGGAAGATGCTCATCCGTAGGACCTTTGAAACACTGGACAGTTTTCTGCAATGAAACTTTACTCTCTCCGCATAGAGCATTAAAATTACTAGCATTAGAGTTCTCTCTTCAAGATGTTCTGGAAGATGCAGTTTAAGCCAAAGAAGCTTTTTACTAGATGCCTGAGCAAGGAAATAACATTGTTCAACCATTTCCTGAGCATTTGCAGAATGACCTGTGTGCACAAAA
The DNA here is from genome assembly GCA_013400135.1 of Rhinoptilus africanus. NCBI lineage: Eukaryota > Metazoa > Chordata > Aves > Charadriiformes > Glareolidae > Rhinoptilus > Rhinoptilus africanus. The sequence goes on along the minus strand of VXBO01010966.1, from coordinate 238,635 downwards.
TTAGAGATGGCTCATTCTCTTACTTGAAGGCTATTTTAGTTCCTGGTAAGCAGCATTTACATTTTTGTATGAGGCTTTAATACCAACCTAGACTTGGTAGCATCTAAGTATAGATATGTAAAACTCTACAGGTACATTTTCTAAATCCTGAGAGAATATTTTAGAGAAATGCACTGGTGCATTTCTGAATTTTCTGACAGTGTTTTATGAACTGTACAGGACTCAAAAAACTGTGCCTGAGGAGGGATTTCACATGGCTTAAAATAGAGCAGAACAGGACTAAATGCAGAGGGATGGACAATCTGAGTTAGCCTCTCAAGCATCCCCCTCAGACCCTGGGCAGGCAAGGGTGTAACCTTCAGTTGTCACCTCACACACTCCAGGCCACACTCTCTGGGGAACCTGCTTGCAACTGTCCCATCACAGCTGCATGGAAGTGGTTGTGATTTCCAAGCTTTTCTTTCTCTCTCCTCTGCCTCTCTACTGAGCTTTCAGATCTCAGTATTAGTACTGATATCTGTGATTCACCATGTGTCAGACACCTTGGCAAAAAGAGAGAAAGGGGACAGCTAAGTATGGTAGGAATAGAAGATTGCTTTGCCTTTGATTTTCAATTTTCATTCTTTGCAAGTTTAATTTAATTCGGAAGTGGTAAAACTCTTTTGCAGTACTGCACCTAAGCTCGGTCTATAATCTGAAGCAGGGGGCAGTGGCAAACAGAAGAAAGGATGCTAGAGACTGTGCGTGTGTCGGACCGGGGACAGATCACATATTAGAGTCTTGGATTTACCCACTGCAACCGATGAATTCTCTATTAGGAAAAGAATCTTTTCAGTTCCGTCAGAATTAATTGATTGAAAAAAATCTGAGTTTAAATAGAAAACACAGGCTCAGATAGGTGGAATATCCTCTGGAAGTTAAGCAAGGGTATTTTTTTTTCTCTACTTACAGCTAAGGTGGATTAACAGAGGCATATGGAGAAGATCAAATATACCTTGAAATAATGTATGTATAAATCTGCAGACTAAATCTCTCTTGAGTACTGGACAAGAGACAGGGAGAGAGAGAATATGAAAATGTGGAGATGATTTACTGAGGGGTATAATACTGAAAAGCCAGAGGGGGTTCTAGGATCTTCAATATTTTATAAGAGGAAGCTTAAAGCTATTTTAATAAACCACTGAGGCCAGTTTTTTAAAATGTAAATGTACAACTGTGCACCCAATCTGCATATGCAGATCACCACAACTGGGCAAGCAAATCAGATAATGGCATGCAAATATGCCTACTCACTCTGTGCCTGTAATGGTAGTAACTATGCATGCAAATTAGGTACACATTTTGTACACATAAAGGTGCAGCTTAAGTGGCATATGGCATGAAAATATGGCATATAATGTAACAAAAGAGGGAGAAGGAAATAGCAAGGGATACAGAGTTAGCTATAAATAATAATATGGAGTGTACACAAACACACATGGATCTATAAACATGGGACTATACAAAAGAAAATGCATGGGTCTTTTGAGTGCTTAAGGGACTGAAATGACACACAATGTGCGGAGCAGGCATCCGTCCAATCTCATACAGCTTCCCCAGAGACCAGGTGACCATTCACAACACAGGCTGAGTGTGGCTTTTCAAAGCCACACCAACTTCTCACTCATTTGACCCAATGACCCTCTCCTTGAGGAGAAGATGGAGCTCCATCTCGTAGACTTTCATTGGCCGAAGATTCAGCTGCAATTGTCAGCAATGCTGCCAAATGAACGTCAAAGGTGGTAGTGGTTTCTTGTCACACATGGACAGATGTCTTCAAGGAAAAAGGCTTTATAACTCTTTTGTCTTTCAAAAGTATTGATTTTGCTTCAACTACCTTCGTTTCTGCTTTGGAGCTAACCAATGTAACCTCATTGCCTTTCTCCATTAGGCTTATTTGGATTCAAACTGCACTATACCAAGAGGGCTGGCAGATAGGATGGATGGAAGGATGGATGGAAGGGAAGGATTCTAACTTCAACTGTATCCTTGAACTTAAAATCCGTGTTACATTTTTAAAGCACTTAGACGTTTAATTTAGTTGTTAGCAGATTAATGAGATGCACAGACTGACATTTTATTTGAAAATTTCCAGGCAGAGAAACATAAAGTGCTCAGCATGAAAAGCAGACTGAGTTGCAATGACAGCAAGCCCCCTCAATCACTCCAGGCTTCAGCATGCTCACAGATACGAAACAATGAGCACAAGTTGGAGAACAGAATAAAAATGTTGATTAAATTTTGATTCAGTCCCTTTTATGTTTGAATGTGTGATTCCACATTTGTGCCACACTCAAACAGCCATAACAGCAAAGATCACTGGCCACTTGGTGCCTTCAGTATTGGGCTCAAGGTATTCACAGCTTTGAAGAGCTGTTTGGAGGCTCACAACCCAAAGAGATCTTAACAATACAGAGACAAGCTGGAATGACAAGAGTCAGACTGGCCCATGGACATCTGAAACACATGGTTGCATAGGGAACTTACATGGAAGGTGGACAGATGTCCAAAATCTCCTTTCTCCAGCTTTTTCAGTGTTTTTGTCGTCTGGCTTTCCTTTGTATCTCAGAAACCTAGGTGAGGTTTTGCCCTTGCCCACACAGCTCTGCAAATTCACTAAACAGCCACACTATGAGGATTTTTCTGGCCAGACTCTTTCTTTCATGAACCCAGCTGCCTGAGGAAGGCTGTAGAGGATGGCACTTATGTAGGAAACACAGGTGCTGAAAACAAGGGAATAGGTTGGTGGTGAACCAGTTAGGCATCTTGCTGTCTCCTACACTAAATTTTTTTTTTTTCACAAATCTCAGCCCTGTTTGCCATTCTTTTATTTTTCAATTGCCCTAATCCTCTAAAAACCACACACAGAAACTGTGGAGATGTTTCTGTCATGTGCATAGTTTGGCTCTGTCCATCTTGTGATACACTGAAATGAGCAGCCCCTTCTACTTATGATTAACATCCTAATTGTTTACTGCTTTATTTCAGAGAAATGGAGTTTTAAAGTTTCTAAATTGGCTTGGGCCCAGGATCAGGGCACTTATTTTCCCCTACAATTCTGTGTAACCTTACAAGCCAGAGTAACAGAAAGTTGGAATTACTTCTCACACACTGAGTACGGGTGCCCACGCACACGTTAAGAGAGCATTAACTTTTCAGTATGTATCTAGGCTAAACTGATTTCACTTTTAAGAAAGGAGGAAACGTAGTGCTTAATGTATCTTTACTAAACTTCAAGGTAGTTTGGAAGTACATTCTGACATGCAGCTGCACTCAGAGGAACAGGCAAATGTGTGCAAGCTCACTGACCAGGGCTTTCACCTCACTTCAGACTGCAGCCTGAGCCTGCAGGGGCTTACCACATCACCCAGTGGAGTAAATGAGAGACCACTCCTTGGATGTAGGAAGACTTGGGTGAATCTGTACTATAAATTTGCTCTTAGGAGTAGCTATGTTGGTAATGTAGCAATACTTTGTGGACAAACTGTTTCATTCTGATCAGCTTTTATGTCTATTAGTGAAGTCACAAACTTACGCAAAGGCATGTGGGATGGTTTCATGGATGACACCATGTGTGACTTTGAAATACACCCTAAGAAACACGTTGGGCACCTTTGTCAGAGTTGCATGGAGAAGCTTTGTCTCAGCTGACAAACTACACTTACTTCTTTCTGTCAAAAGGAACAGTCAGGAATTCAACTCATCTGAGCAGCTACACATAGTAAGAATTCCCCTTTTATAAAAATTAAAATAAAATCAGGTAAACCAAGGACTATATCCAGCTTGTCCATTTCTCCCCGTCCATGCACTTTCCTACTCCTGCATGTATGTTACACTACTCTTCCTCTTCTTCTCTTTATAGACATATGCTCTTTAGAGCAGCTATTGTCTACAATAAGGCCATCCTGGTGTTTGTAGGCATAATATTAAGGGAAATAATAATACAAAACTCTGTGTTGCAGGCACACCAGGCAAACAGCCAGGACAGCGATACTCACCTCAGTTAGGCAGCCCAGGAGCCAACACAGCTCTCACAAGTGACAACAGAGGACAAGTTTTGGCTAGGCAGTGCTTTTTTTTTTTACAGGCTTTGATAACATTTACCCTCAGGTACTTTGGAAACAAGCTAGAGCAATCTCAGAATTGTTAGCAGTTGTTTTTGAGAACAAGGGGACAGTGAAAGGCCAGATTTCTGGCAGAAGACAGCACAGCACCCACCGGAAAGCAGGAGATAAAGAACCGGGAAATTACTGTCTGGTAAATAAAGTTCAGCTTCTGGAAGAATACCGAAACAAAAGAACGAAAGCGTTTGTAAACCCACAGAAGATAACAAGAAAATGAGTAAGCGCAGACATGCAATTACTGGGAACAGATGATGTCAAACCCAGCTCAGTTCTTTCCATGACAGGGTAACAGGCTCAGGGATAGAGGAGAAACAACAGTTGTCATGGCTTGTTGTAAGCAAGTCTCTCTCACAAGACATAGGCAAACTAAGAAATTTGGTTTTGAAGCAACTCAGCAATGGATGGAAGACGCTGAAAAACTATGCAACAGAGTATTTAAGAAGAAATCATTGTCAAATTAGAAGAATATTTGGCGTGGATACCCTGAAGGCCTGTTCTAGGTCTAGTTGCATTCAGTATTTCTGTTAATGTCTTGGAGTGTGAAATAGGAAAATTTGCAGAAGACACAAGGATAGTAGGGACCTCTAAATGACAAATGAGAAAAACAGAATGCTTTCTTTCAGTAAAGTGCAAGGTACTGCTGCAACTTTAATAGCAATAATCAAAAGCAGAAATAGTGGGACATAACTGTGGTGATTACAGGACCAAAAATCAGGGGTGGCAGAGAAAGCAACTGTTATAAGAGCTGACAGATAACCACTGAGGCCACCATGGCATACAAAGAAAGGAAGGAAGGCTTCCACTGAAGTACTTTTTCCATGCTTTAGAACAACTTAAAACTTGGAGCAGTCAAGGAGGTGCCAGAAGAAAGCAATCACAATTGATATCCTCGAGGTCAGGGTCCCTAGATCTCAAAAGCTTGACAGAGCTGGAGAAATTGCATTTAAGAGGAAAAGACAAGGATTAAAATTTACAAAGGGCTGCTGAAAACATGGGAAAAAAATACACTATCAAGACGACGAGAAATTCTGGGCTTAAAGAACAACAAGAAGAAACTTTCTACCTGAAAGAGCAGGGAAACACTGGATAAATTATCAGTAGTGGTTGCTGAGTTTTTGATTTTGCAAATATTTAAGAAACGTTGGACAAAGATCTATCAGGAGTGATGCTGGACAAAGATCTATCAGGAGTGATGTAAGTAAAGCTGATCTCTCCAAAGGGGAGAGGGTTGGACTGGGTAACTCCTTGAGACTCTGTTCTTTTGCTGTTTGTGCATGTGGGTAAAAATCTTTGGTCCTAATAGCAAAAGGTGGGAAGTTAGAAACTAGAAGTTAACAGATTGCTTTTTGAACAGGGCAGCCACAGGGACTCTGAAAAACATCACCAGCTAAACCCTCCCATAGTCTTAGTAACCTTAGAAGACAATAATAATGAAAATAATAATAGAAGGTTGCAGCTAAGGCCAAGGACCAAGGAACAGTTGATGATCTATGTGCATTACTTGCACAGCATTGTTGCCCAGGGGCAGTAGAGGTTGAGGTCAACTAACCTTAATTATGCACCGGTGTCTTTTAATTTTGATCTAGGCATATGACAGACATCTGCAACGAAATATACATGTGCACAGGCTCCTTAAGTAGCTGGTGTGCTCTGTGTCACCCAGTTACCATGGGCTTACTGAAATCTAGGTTAAAGATCCTGAGAGATCAGAGACAATGCCTTTTCTCTTCATCACAAATCTTGAGCTTCCTAGCACACAGTGAAAGACAGTCTTGCATGCTTTACAACCCATTCCAAGTCCCTGGGGGATTAATTAATTATTCTTTGCAATAATTAAGGCACAAACAATTGATATAAGAATCTCCATTTGCTTACAGTGTGAGGATGCCCTTCCCCCAAGGCTGGAGAAAGCTTCAAATACATTTATACTCCAAAGCTGCTGTTCTCCAAAGGGAGATTGTTCTGCTTGGCTGAGAATGAAAGCCATCGCATCCTTGTGGCAGGTATGGCTATATTAAGGCAGCAGTTGGGGGCCCTCAGGAGTTCCTTGATTACATGTTGGAACGGCTTCATTCTTCAAGAACTGGCATCAAGCCAATTAGTCCTATAGGAAGACTGATGTTTTAACTAGACACATACATCTACACTGCAGCTTTACAAATATGCTGTTTTCTTGGTATGGACTGCATTTCTATTTCCGATTTTCTAGAAAGGTCAAGGGACACCTGTGATTTTTGTTCAAGGCAGATGTTCCAGGAACCCCGAAAGCATGTCAGTGAAATTCAGACTCTGTCTTTCATGTACTGATTACCTACAGCATTCACTGAGGGACAAGTAAGATCTAAAATTACTCAGTTTGGCCTTTGCTTGATAATCTACCATGGATTTAAGGAGCTATGAGCAAAATAGTTGCAGTTTGTAAGTATCCACTAAGTTCCTACTCAGAAAATCTAGCAAGAAAAAACACAGCCTGTCAGGAACCTGCAGACACTTAGAAATGAGAGCAAAAATGTACAGTGGCCAAAGTAATAGAAACAACTCCCTCACATAAAGACCACAACCCTGAAGTCGTGACCCTGACATGTTCAGTCTCAGGCGGAGGAGATGGAAAGTCACAAAACTGGCTCTGATTGCAGACAGCAGTTACAAATACACTTCCCTCGCTCCCAGCCCTCTCTGGTGGTGCAGACATGACCCATGGACTGGGCAGATCCCTCACGGCGAGTCACGGGGCAAGAGAGCGCAGCCGCTGATGCTGGCCCTGAGCGCGCCTGGAAGCGCCACCATGCTGGAGGGCGCTCCTGCGGGTAGATGACTCTCTCGAGTGCTCTTAGCTCTGCTTACCTCTCCCTTTCACCTGCACACCCTTTCCATGACCTGATACAAGAGTTGCCGCTGCGAAAGTAAGGACCTGAGAGGCCATTTTCCAATCCTTGACTTGACTCACAGGGTGTGTTCCAGCATGGAAGCCAAAGGCCACTCCAGGTTTACTGGGAATGGGAGGTGCAGATTCTCAGCAGAATTTTGGCAAGAAAGCTGTCTTTGTCAGTCTGCCTTGCAGCCAGAAAATGGGAGGGAACAGCCCTGAGATTCTATATTCTTCCGAACACACATAATAGCCATAAATGAAAGCCTCAGTAGGTTAAAACCTTATGCAATCAATTACGTTAGAAAAAGAAAAATAACCTAACAATCACCGGTGTTAAGATCTACAGAAAATGTAAGATAATTTTAAAATATTCTAATTATATTACAAAAAGTAGTCCTCAATACTGAGCTTATAGAAGCTGGTTGCAAATTGTAACGGGGCTTCAGTTTTAGAAGTATTACTACAAGCTAGAGACTTTGCATCTTCAGAGAAGCACAAAGATGGTGGTGAGGACAAAGTTCTTGTTCCTGCAGTATACCAGGGCTGATCTGTAGGAGCCAGGAGAAGGTTTGGACATAACATATTTGCAGCACCAGCACATAAACCAGGAGTCAGCCAGGGCAGCATGCCCTGCCAGGCTCCTCAGGACAACACGGCTATTCTTCCCTCTAGGAGTACTCTCAACGCTCAGAAATCCTAAGAGGGCAAAAAATCCTGACCTTCACACCAGGCTGCATTGAAGATATCAAACCCAAGGCTGCCACAATATAACATCTGGGCTATTGCACCTATGTGGATCAGCCACTTGAATAGTGAATGCTGAAAGAGAAAGGCACCTAAGGAGGGTTATATAGTACCTAACTTCAGGTATCTCCAACTGAACTTGTTGGCTGGACTTCCCTTACAGTCAATGGACAATCACATTTGAAGAGTGTGATTCATCCAGCATCTTTCACTAGCGAGCTTCAACTGTGTCTATTTCTCTTCACTAAGCACAAAAGAAGTTGAAAAAACTGTTTCACATGGGGATGCCTACATTGTGGATATCTCTGAGTACATTGAGATGAATCTCAGCCAGACTGTGTAAGAGGAGGGGAAAACTGCAAAGCTGAAAAGCTGCTGCAAAGCATTTAGCAGCATACTATGAATTTATTCTAGTTTTGCACAAATACAAAGTCCTCAAGCACCCTGCAGCTAGGTCTGTTTTTTAAATTATTTGAATTTTCTCCCTCTGCGTGCAGCACTCTGTTAGGAGAATTGCAGAACCACACTCCTTATTCTCTGGATGTGTTATATGTTAGTTTGCAGCAAAAATTTAAAAAATTACTCCCTGACTGGAGTTCTCTATCATCTCTTTGGTAATTAATTTCCTCATTAAATGTTGACTATGAGTTTACAATAAAAAGTAAATTAGAGAGGACACAAGCTGCAAAGGTTGGATGAGCTTTTGAGTACTCTGTAGATGAAGGCCTTGCTACATGCCAAAGGGCAGTTTGAGTGTCTTTCCAAAGGTGACCTCAACAAAACTTGCACTGAAATGACAGCTGTCAAGAACAACCACCTCATTAACCTCAGTCCATCCCAGGGCTGTCTACAGTACTCAGCACAGGAAGCTATCAGAATACTGCCAAGCCATTTCCTGCCTGACACATTTCAGATGGCTTAAGTCTCACGGTGGTCATCTTTTCTAATTGGTCACTAGTTACACTGTGAGGTATTTTGTTACCACAACTGCGTGAAGAAATGAGGATTAGTTCCTCCTATCTCCAAAAAGGAACAATTAAAACTGATTCTGCTCCTCCTTTTCTGTAGTGACACGAGCTACTCACCCAGAGTTGTCCCTGTTTCTAGTAGCATGAAGAATCACCTTTCTAGAAAGCATATGCTACTTAACCTTTCTGCATACTTTTGGTAAAGATGGTCACCTTTGTAAGGAAATGTGCCTGAATTCAAGACTGTTTTCACAGACATTCCCAATTGTCTTCACCTCCTTTTAAAGCACCAGCCTCTTGTTTACTCATTGATGTATCTCAACATGGGAAACTCCTAGTTCAAAGCTTACCTTCTATTACTTATTTGCTGACTTAAGTATTTCTTCCAGTGTTTACCCAGCCTATGTGAGCCCCTATAATTTTGTCAGTATTACCTTTTCAAAGGTATTTTGTCTGTTCAAAACCACTAAATGTAAAATGAAGAACAAAACCTGCATGCAGTTTGAAAATAAGAATGCCGAAAGCAGTAAGGCAGGAACAGCACTGCCAAAGACAGGGCTACTGGCAGTGCACCTCCTCTGTTCATTCTGTGAGGGATCCAAATTAGCAGGGGCTTCATTCTAAAAAAGACAATGGATATGCCCTGCAAGCAGTGAAAGTGAAAAACTCCAGTAGGAAATATGGGCCTCTATGTAACTGGTTTTAACTTGCAGCACAGTACAATACCTTTGATCTGAGTGATTAGTTCAAAGAGTAGAAGACTGAAGGATGATATGATATTCCTCCAAATATGTAAATGGCTGCTGCAAAGGGAAAAGGAAAAATGTGTCCTCTGATTGGAAGACAGGAAAGACTGGGATATTACTTTAACAGGTTAGGTATGAGGGAAAACTTTCTGCTAGTATGATGGGGAAGCTGTAGCATTTAAGTCATGGGGAAGGTTTAGAGAGACTGTTGGAATAGTGTAGAATGTCTTGGGACAGCCGATAGAAAAGATATCCTGATGTACAGAATATTTTCTAATCACCATCTCAGCCGAAAGCCAGAGTTTGACATATTCAAAATGTGGAAACAGCATTAACATCTAAAGCAACTCAAAACCTGCCCTCAGGTTCACAAATGTGAAAGTCTAGTGAGGTTGTTCTGCTGAGCTTTGCCTCACAGAGGGCACCCCACCATGAGGAACTGCAGAAGGCAAGGCAAGGGATCTAATCATTTTTGCCTGCCTGTGTTCACATGTGCTGGGCCATGCTGCTGGCATCAGTCCAACAAGGTGCACTCTAACAAAGGTTGAAACTTGGGCACAGACAGGAAGATACTTTTCTAGTGTTGTTGCTATTGATTCTTAGCTCTTTTAAATCACTGCAACTTAATAGCGTGAGTTTCTTCAGTCTTCTGAACTCTCCAACTCAGCACTCCACGTTCAATTTCAAGCGTTACGATATTTCATGATTTTGCTTTTCCAAAGCCCCAGCTGATAAGATTCATGCATTGCAAAGCAATCTCATCTTTAATTTTTTAAAAAATATATTTCTAGTTCATATTTCCAGTTCTCATAGTTGTGGAAAGAAGCCTGAAAAGGTGAAGTGCCAGTATCCTTACAGCTCCAAAGAGAGAAGGCAAATAAGAGTAATTCAAAGTACATTGGTTTAAGCTAATCTCATGATTTTTTTTTTCCCAAGGCCTGGATCATGATTTTTGAGAACTGGCATTTGGAAATGCTGGAAGCATAAAACTCTTAATAAGGAACAGAGGGAGTTACTAAGAAGCACTAAGAAAGACATTCACTACAGTAAAAATGTGAGCATTAAAGAACTGAAGAGGGATACATTAAAGGCTAGCAAAACTCTATTACTTTCTCACTCAACAAGTCAGCTACACAGTCCCTGTTGACTTAACTCTGCATCTTTTTGTTACAGTTTATTACCTTTAATTGCACTATCAGCTTGATAGTTTGAACATGACAAAGTCATTTTGTTTACTGGAGAAAGTGAAGGGCCTTTGGGGCCACAGAGAGCTTGATACCTGTTAACAAAACCAAACAGGTCAAACAAATACAGATGGAGGACAAATACAGATTTTGTATTCAGTGTTCATGGCCTGGTTTATTTTGCTCTTATCCAGTATCCTTGTGGCATGCGTTGCTATCAGAAGGCATTTTTTTTTTACTTTAGGAAGAGTATATTTTTATGATAAAGAAACAATTATGGAATTAATTTGTTTTTTAAACCCAGCCTAAAGAGAAGCTTTTCTTGAAGATTTCCTTTTTTAATGAGCTTGACTAGCAAAAACCTATCATCAAGCTTCTGTTGATGTACTTAAAGATGTCCATATTTAAACCCTAAGAAAAAGAATAAAATACTGTCTATCTATGATGATGGATATGTTATAATATGTATTATATATGCCTTGAGATGCTACATATATAACTATACTGAAATTCAGTAAGAGATGTTTTCCATTCTTTAGAAACCTAAAATCCACAGTACAGCTTAGATTCTCCCACTAGGACAAAAAAATTTCTTTATTGTCTCCAGCCCATATATCAGCAGAAGTGGGCTAACTTCACACGCATGCTCTTATGCCAGTGCAAACTGTAGGTAGCATATGCTGAATAGATTAAATGAGAAAACAAGTAGTCTCAAGTGCTTTTCCTTAAAACATACAGGCAATTTTTGATACAAGATAATCTTGCATTTGAATAAAGGCAGCATAACTAAAGAGATTTATTAATTTTCATGAAAGAATCAAAATTTTTAGTGATTAATGGCTCAATGTCCAAGTGGTAGGCAGCAACAAGTTGTGTTCCTCAGGGGCCAGTATTGGGACCAGTACTATTTAACATCTCTGTCAGTGACATGGTCAGTGGGATAGAGGACACCGTCCGCAAGTTTGCCAATGACGCCAAGCTGTGTAGTGCTGTCAACATGCTGGAGGGAAGGGATGCCATTCAGAGGGTCCTGGACAGACTTGCGAGGTGGGCCTGTGCCAACCTCATGAAGTTCAACACGGCCAAGTGCAAGGTCCTCCACCTGGGTCAGGGCAATCCCAAGCACAAATCCAGGCTGGGTGGAGAATGGATTGAGAGCAGCCCTGAGGAGAAGGACTCAGGGGTGTTGGCTGGTGACAAGCAAAACATCAGCCGGCAATGTGCACTGACAGCCCAGAAAGCCCCCGCAGCCTGGGCTGCAGCCCCAGCAGCGTGGGCAGCAGGGCAAGGGGGGGACTCTGACCCTCTGCTCCGCTCTGTGAGACCCCCCTGCAGTGCTGCCTCCAGCGCTGGGGCACCAACAGCAGAAGGACAAGGAGCTGTTGGAGCGGGGCCAGAGGAGGCCCCGGAGATGCTGGGGGGGCTGGAGCCCCTCTGCTGTGGGGACAGGCTGAGAGAGCTGGGGGGGGTCAGCCTGGAGAAGAGAAGGCTCCGGGGAGACCTTGGAGCCCCTTCCAGGCCCTCAAGGGGCTCCAGGAAAGCTGGGGAGGGACTCTGGATCAGGGAGGGGAGCCGTGGGACAAGAGGGGGAAGGGTTTGACACTGGGAGAGGGGAGACTGAGATGAGATCTCAGGCAGAAATCCTTTGCTGTGAGGGGGGTGAGCCCCTGTCCCAGGTTGCCCAGAGAAGCTGTGGCTGCCCCATCCCTGGAGGGGTTCAAGGCCAGGTTGGACGGGGCTTGGAGCAACCTGGGCTGGTGGGAGGTGTCCCTGCCCAGGGCAGGGGGGGGCACTGGATGAGCTTTGAGGTCCCTTCTAACTGTAACCACTCTGTGATTCTATGATTCTGTGGTCCAAATGCCTCTTAAACACTGACAGGTTTGGTGCATCAAGCACCTCTCTAGGAAGCCTGTTCCAGTGGTTGACCACCCTCTTGCCTTCCTAATGTTCAGTCTAAACCTCTGATGGTGCAGCTCTGAACCTACACACATTCCATCACTGGATACCAGGGAGAAGAGATCAGCACATCCCTCTCCATCTTTCTTGTGTAACTAACTGTATGTTAACTATGGACATTCCATTGATACCAACCTAGGTCTCTGCTTTGTGAATGTCAGTGGAGAGGTGAAAAACCAATGTGGACATAGTCCAAAATAGTGCAAGTAAAAAAATGTCCCTCTTAAACACATTTTTCAATAAGTCCCTTATTTTATAGTGTGTTAATTATGGAGAATGGGAGCTGATCAATCTAAATGAAATATTTTCTCTAAAAAATATAAATATTTAAATCCAGGAATGCCTGCAGTGCCTGATGGGGAATTTTAAGCTCTTGATTTATGCTCCCAGAATTCTCTATGGGCCCAGTTCTCTGGCTGCATTGCCATGTGCCTGGAAAACCATGCACCTCCACCACAGGCTGCCTGCCCTTTGTCTGCAAGAAAGGCCTGACTGTGAGTTACAGTACAGAGAGCTCAGCCTGTAGAGGAGGGCAAAATTATGAAACCTTCCAACAGTCACCTTTCAGGATACAAGTATTTCTTCCTCTTTCTTCCCTCTCCTAAACCTGAAAATACTATTGAAAACTGTAACAACTATTTTGTATTCCCTTGGCTTCTGACTAGGTCAAGATCAAGGTAATTTTTAGAGGGGTAAGAAAGTGTTATTAAAAATAAAGGAGAAGAAAGAAAAATATGGAGTTGTACTCTTTGGAAACTGATTTTTCCTGTGTTCAGAACTGTGTCCCTAACAGGCAGTTTTGGCATTTTGAATTTCACTTTCTGCAAGGTTCATGATAGAAAGAATGTGCTTCAGCAAATACTCCCTAGTAACTTGTTCACCAGCCTGTTTCCATTGTCTAGTGCCAGTTCCATTCCAGCACCGGTATTCTCTTGGCTGTTATCTAGTCCAAGTTTTACTCAAATCAAATACAAATTCCTTTTAGCTAAGCTATCAGAGCACTTCCTGAGCAAACACAAGTCAAATATCTTATCTGAAGTCAGTTTGCATTCTTGACTTCCACACAAACTTGGGATGTGAAAGGATGTTTGCTGTTATTGAAGGCACCTGACAACCCCTATCCTCCTCAACACATTCTCTTTAATTGTAATTAGTTTCTAATCTTTAGTGTCACCTAATGAAATGCATTTGTGGTTCATGTCAGGGTTTTTTTTTTTTTTTTTTTTTGCAAAACCAAACTCTCTACTCTTTTCTGCTGAGCCATCATAGTTCCTTTTTTAAACAAAAGCTCATCTGCCTTTATGATTATGATTTGCCATAAAACTCAAAGCAAATATTTGCACTGCATTACACAAAACAGTAATTTAATTACTTGTTTTATATCTTCTAGATATCTTTAATATCTCCAAAAATAAAATATGATAGCAGCAATGAAACATACCTTTCCGAATGTCTGTATTCATTACTGGTACCGATAATCAAGGCCCTGATTCAGCAAAGTTCTCAAGTGTCTGCCCTAATTTTAAGTACAAATATATAAAGTCAGTTCATCATTTTTCATATCTATGTTTTACAGCATTTTATTATTGCCAGTGCTGCTGATCTAGCCAGGCCGTCCCTAACTACAAACAGTGTGGCTTTCTTGGTGCACCCTACCAAGAAAACTCTATGAGTTTTCTTTAAGCCAGGAGTTAGTAAATGATGCAATGTTTAACCAGTTGTTCTTTGTGAGGCAAATGGAAGTGTCCCATGGAAGTCTGCAGCAATATTTCCTGGTTTTAGTTATGATAGAAATAGGCTCCAGTGGAACAGATCATGGGAATTTTATTTGTTTCAATAGGGATATTGACTAGTTAGACACACAAAAGGGTAAAATACTTTTTCTTTCACCAATATGCTCAGCGCTTCTCTGGAAAAATGTGCAGTTGTTAGGCTTTAAATGTTACCACTGTGCATCATGCCCCACTGGTGTAAATCCATAACCCCTTCAAATCAGTCTGAAAATACAGGCTGTTGAACCAGAAGAGATACCAAATGGCAGCAGCGGTGGGGAAAGACGGGGAAGGATGTCTCTGGTTTAGCCGCTTTTAGAATGCAATGAAACGATAATGTCAGAACAAGATGTACTTTTTAGGAGCAATCACTCATTCACTACTGTCAAGGCTGCTATAACCTATGGCAAATGCATCTATTCAGTGTTCTTGTATGGCCCTCGTATGGAGAAGGGAACTTCAAACCAAACTGTCAGGTTTGCACTTTGCAAGTTCGACAGCAAACCCACTCACATCAAACGTGGTGAGTGTAAATACATACTGGGAAATAGGGCCATCACTGACAGACTTACCAAACCCAGACTCTCATTCTGGAGCAGACCTTCTCCAAGATAAATGGTGTGTGATACAGACAACTGAATTAATTTTCACCACAGTCATTTTAACATGCGAGGTTTAACTGTCAGTGAGCCCATGCGTCTGGATTGTTTGCTTGCTGCATTTGTTTTACTTGGTATGATGAAAGGAAATGACACAGATGTAGGTGATTTTTTTTTTCACAGACATGAACAATATATGCATATCCTCCCCCCTACGTTTCAAGAAGGCTTTTATCATAGTTAGTGCCGATGGGTGGCATTTTGTTCTGAATAGTAGAGTGACAACAGCAGCACTCTGTCACTGCTCCTCCAGCTGCCGAAGCCCAGGTGGGGCTGCATCAGCTTGGGGTGAAAGTGAGGGAGC
Organism: Rhinoptilus africanus; assembly: GCA_013400135.1. Classification (NCBI taxonomy): domain Eukaryota; kingdom Metazoa; phylum Chordata; class Aves; order Charadriiformes; family Glareolidae; genus Rhinoptilus; species Rhinoptilus africanus. The sequence continues at coordinate 223,270 of VXBO01010966.1, read as the reverse complement.
TGGAGGACGCTTTCCCTGACACATGAGATTCCTGGAGGGGTGCCAAGGAGACCCTGGAGAATATATCCTCTACACAAACCCGGAACTTTTTCCTGCCTCAATGACTACCTGAGAAAGGTGAAGGGAGGAGGGTCACCAAGCAAGTCTATCAGTCCTGCCCACACTTAATTGGCAGGATCAAATCGGGTCACTAACCATATAATGTCTTTAACAAATCTCTGGCAGAACACATGCAAGACTGTTTCTGTGTGAGGCAATACTTTCATAAGAAGAAATTATGTAATTGAAAAGCACCAGATTCTTTGTTCCTAGCTACACATTAAGGCAAACAGCTCTCCAATGTGCACGTGCAAGGGAATGACAATAAACAGTTGTGTATAAGAGTTCAGTGGCTGAATACAAAAAATGCAAGAGGGACCAATCAGGTTGAATCATACGACAGCAGAAGCAATGGTATTTCAGGAAAAACAAACCTGTAGGATTCTCTCAAGGATACTGTGAAATCGTTCCTTCAGTCCAGCTCATGGTGGGCATGAGCTGATGGTGACCGTTACAGACACTGCAGCTATAGGTGCTGTGGTGCCAAATGTGTTCCATGTTTGCAGCGGCTGCAAAAAAGCAGCCAAGAGTGGCAGAGAATAGCTAGGCCTTCCGCCGGTGTGTGTTATCTCCTTTAGGTATATTTAACAAAATGCTTAGCTGAGAAGTAATTGCTGCTGTGATTTGGGATTAGGCACAAGTTACTCAAATTTCATTTCTTTGTTATATAAAGAACAAAAGTTACACCCATAGTTCCTGGAGCTGTGATACGTAGGGTGTAAAAGCAGCTTGAATCAATCCCTGCCAAACTGGCTTGTGTGTCCTGTCGGGCCCTAGCTGTAGTTCTGCTGCTAGACAGGATAGGATAGGGACTGCCAATGCTCTGCCTGGAGATGTCCCACTGGAGTATGTGTGCTGGGCACAGCGCATGGTTTGCTGGGCTTCCCAAGGCTCTGCCTCACCGATGGCTCCCTGGCAGTGTCGGCATAAGGTGGGGAAGGGCCCTGGGTCACGGAACTGCAGGGAGAGCAGCAGCACCTGACTGACAGTCCACCATTCACATTAAGAGCCAGTGCAGTGGAGGAAGCACGTGTACATCCTTACGGTATTCGGTACTTGGACATCATTGCCTTCTAGATTTAATTTTCAGTGATAAAATACAATTTGTATAATGTGTGGAAAGGTCTGATACCACTGTGCTGGAAGGAAACTACGGCTAGAAGCATGATCACGTTCCATTTCAGGCTAATTGAGTAAGAAAAATGCAGCAAGATAAAAAGAGGGGAGGGATAAATGTTCTCTGGTTCACACAGGGAACCTAATAAAAGGGAAAGGACAGTGTTCACAGTGCCAACCTGCACAGTGTCTAGTTAGACAAGCTTGTGTTGTGTGTAAGCAGCTGAGCCTGGCTTTTCCAACAACAGAGCCTCTCCTGTTCCCCCCCTTCCCCTCCTGCTGGCTGCTGTCTAAGACAAAGGAGCAAATGCCATTGTCTAGAGCAATCCTCAATTTACTTCCAAGTCAGGCTTAGAGCATGTGGAACATTTATGAGCTCCCTCGCCCTGGCCTGCCACTGACCTGCCCCAGCCCGGCACAGGTCACCGCCATTCAGCACTTAACAATGCCATTGGCATGCCTGCTTCCTCAAGGGCCTCTTCAGCACCCAGAACGCTAGTCACACCCGATTTTGCTGAATAATGCTGGATAGGTTTGTGAAATGTGCCTGTGCTTTGCTATGCCGTCTGCTGAACAGCCACAGGCTCAGTTTGCATAGCAACTATGAGAACAGGGAGACCGATCTCCATCATCTGGGGCACTAGCCCCATCCCTACTAGGGTGAAATAATCCATGACTGAGAGAGAGATGAAGGGATGATAAATATGCAAATGGATGGCTTTTAAATGCCTCTTGGGCTGCAGTGAGAGAGGTGGGTGTGCAACAAATACAGGCCTGAGCTCCCAAGTGAAGAAATAAAGTGTGATTGATACCATTTTAAATCCAGGGGCTAAAATAGCTGACTTGAAAATGTCAATATCTCTTTAAATGTGGGTGGCATGTAAATTGCAACCACATATGCAAAGACTGACAAAGATTTAAAGACTGCTGGGGCGAAATGGGTTTACAGGCTTGCGTAAGGGACTGAGCAACACCAGGGAAGGAATTATTTTAAACACCAGGATGGTAACAGTCCTTAGATCCTGACTCCAGGGTGCAGGTTTTTTTCCTAAGCCCATCTATTTTTAAAAAATAATTTTAAAATAAATTTGACATTTTATGTGAAGAGCTGTTGAGAAATTCCTTATATAACATTCCCTCAGCAAACTACTAAAGCTTATCTGGTTGGAATTTGACTGTAACTGTTCGTTCCACTTACTGGAGTCCCTTCTCTGCCCCCTCCCTCTGCTTATTTTTTCATATTAAAAAATAAAATATAGATATGGTAAACTGTTACAAATTTAAATTCTGCAGCCATAAATACTGTAGCAAATAATCTCTCATACTCTCTCTTCCCTTCCTTATCTCTAAAATGTATTTGAAACACAATTACTGTGTTTAATGATTCAATTTGTGAAGACTTTGTCACTAGGACAATGAAAGTGGCTCAAGTGTGATAAAACAAACATACCAATAAACCTTGTTTTTATTGATTTGTAGGAAGCTCAATTGTCTGGGAGAAACAGAGAGAGCTGACATCACCCCCTGGTCCCACTGGAATGCAGTGATAAGTGTCAGCCTATTTTTCTTACAGGCAATTTCTCTGGCTATGTGATGTCTGGCTGCAAATTTAAAGTAAATGACATCCACAATCTGGTAGGGATGGGAGGTGAAGTCTGCATTATTTATTTTAGCATTTAAAATAATTTTATGTCTGAAAATTTCTCCAGTGTCTAGACAAGATGTATTACTTGCCTGCTGAAAATATTAAAATTTTGTACTGTGCAGTTGACATAGCTACTTCCATAGCAAACATACAAATCCAATTTAAGATTTTTAGACTCCTTTTTACAGCATATTATATTATTATTACCGCTGGGGGAGCCAGATTAAATCTAATTCAGGTAGTCAAACACAGTACTGCTCTGTGCAGGCAGCATTTTCCTGAAAAGCCTCTTAAGCGTGTCCATTTAAATCTTTTGCGTTTTGTTGTCTTTCCACACAAATGCAGCAGCACATCTGATGGGGAAACTGCTGGGGCAGCTGTGCATACAAAACACAGTATGATCCCTAGAGCAACATGAGCAGTGTCTTCTGTTTCCAGCTGCTTTATTCTACGTGTTCCTTTACTTTTGATAGTCTATTTTAAAATGTTAGGCAGGCAATTTTAGGAATATGAATTTTTTTCACTGCATAGAAAGATCTTGGGTAAAGGAATCTTGGGTTCAGCTTCTTATTCTTCAGCTAGCTGTGTTATAGCTCAAGCAATTGCTTCAGTAGTAGCTTGTGTTGTGTTTTTCATTCTTGGGTTTGAATGTGCTTGAGTAGTGTCTGTGCCTTAGTCTGACATAAGTGCATAATGGTTACTTGGGNCCCTTGCCCTGCTGCCCACGCTGCTGGGGCTGCAGCCCAGGCTGCGGGGGCTTTCTGGGCTGTCAGTGCACATTGCCGGCTGATGTCTTGCTTGTCACCAGCCAACACCCCTGAGTCTGACACACCTATAGAAGCTTTTCTTGTTGCCCTTGATCAAGGCACATTTTCAATATCGGAGATACTCTGACCAGTTTAAATGCATTTTGGTACTTTCACAGAACCTAGTTAACTTGCAAAATGTAATTAAGTAGTCTGAGCTGGAATTTTGTCTGCACATCACATCTATATTCTGGAGTTACTATTTTTGTATTCTAATGGGGAAACAAGCCTCCCTAGCCCAGGAGGAATGCAGAAACCCACATTTTTTTGTGTCTAGCTACAAGTAGGCCATGTTTCTAAGCTTCCCACCACATACTGGCTCCAGTGCCTAGAATGATTTTTCAGGCTGCAGGTATAGCTACATTTAGCTCCTGACCCCACTGTACTCAGAGTCTTAGTTTATTAATATACCTATTCTTCTCTTTCCCGCTGGCCTTACTGATGTCCCCTTACTGTGAAATACTGAGATTATTTTCAAACCTGTCTCACACCAGAAGGCTTGACTTTTCCCACTTGCACCTTGCCATGACAGATTTGCAAGTACGAGATATGAATTAAAAAACAAACCAAAAAGATGTACTAAAAGGTGGACTAAAAACACATATAGAAAAGCAAAGCTCTCATTATACAACTCTTTTTCTAAAGAAAAATGTTAGAGTAGGATGCATGCTAAGTTTATTCTCTAGCTCTTCCTCTCACTTGTGACATTGCACTGTAAAAGGAATTTAGCATCATTGCAATCAGTTCTCTAATAAAAGTAGCCTGTTTTTTTCCTTTTATGAGGACTGCTCACAACTGCATGGAACGGAGTGGACAAGAAGATGTATTGAAGAGGTCTTGCCATCAAAAGTAGACAGAAACAGGATATTCCTTATTTACTGGGCCAAAGCTTCTGGAAAAAAATAGGCACGTACAGAGTTTCTGCTGTCCCAGCTCACCCAAGTTCCAGAGCAGTGACATTAAGACTCAGGTTCTACCACAGACCTCGCAGTACTAATCTTTCATTGCTTCAGCCTTCTATTGTACTGGAGGTGCACACCAACAAACAAGCCACAGACAGCAGACTTTCGTCGTGTTTTTACTGGTTTAATATAAAGAAATTTGAAAGAAAGTGTCTATTCTCCATTCTGATATCTGAACACAGAGCAGAGGTTGCTTGGGAAATAAAGACAAGTACTTACGTACTGGTGATTGGGGTAGAAGAACAAGAGGGATTTATGGAAGAGAAAGTAAGAAGGTGTTTTTCCTGTAGTTATCAAACAAAAAAATGCTAATGTTACCAAAGACAGGCCTCTGCTTTGTTTCTAAAATAATTGTTTCTTACTAACTTTCTTATTGTGTGAGAAAATAGCTAATTACTGACCTTCTTACTGTGTAAAAAAAAAAAAAATAGTCAATGAGCTGATGTTACAGATAGTAATAATGAGGAGACAACCAGAAGTAGTTAATCACTTCAAGGTTCTTCTCTACATCAAGTATGTACTCCTATTCCTATTAGGACAGAGTTATGGCTGCTTCAAAGAACATCCTTATTATCTTCATGAAGTTGGAAAACTTACAGCAAACTTTTACTGTCCTGAGATGACTCAGTACCTTAAAAAAATAACGTGAGGAAGGGTCTCCTTATCCAAATGACCACAGAGACATGCTTGCGCAGTAGTGTTTTGTCAATGCAGCAAAATTTGATACACATGGGCAAAAAGACTATTCGGTCATCCCAATGAATATTTAAGCCTAGGTGGAGTTAGGTATTAGGTAGGTGGAATAATGAGAACATTTTGTGTATGAATAATGGGTGAATATCCCTGGTAAGGTGTGCTAGATTTGTGTGTTTTCCCCCTAGCACCCGATGTCAAATAAAGCAATATCTCCTCTCTAAACTACTTTTGGTTCCGAGGGCTTTTACTTCAGGTAACACTAAGCTGACTCCTCCTAAGTAAAATTGCCCACACAACTGCAATCAGAGTTGTGTAAGCAGTACTACAATTACTATTGATACTAAGTTCGGCATTTCACACGGCATGAGCAATGTCCTAAACCACCCAACATGCACTTTCTTAGAGAAAAGCTTCTCTTCCATCTTGTGACAAAATTGCCACCCCAAAAATACTAGCTGAGCACGGTTACCAGGTTCACCAGGAGATTTTAGGTCATCTAATATTAAGTTTGTTACAAGCTGCACTCACAGCCAAAACAGCTTGATGGAGAATGAGGTATCAGTTTGTTGCAGGAAAGAGAAGGGATGAGAGGCAAATCCCAGGAATAAAAACAGGCAGCAGATGCTTTCACCTGGAGGTTCAACTCACTGTAACCCTGGCCAACTGTAAAACTGTTTCTGAACAGAATTATATCCTGATCAGTCCAAAATAAATGCAGAGACAAAGTCATGAATGCCTAGTTCGTGTACCCAAACCAAAACTTTCTGGTCTTCTACTTGGAATGCGTTAAATTCCAAGCTTCCCTGAAGGGTTTAACACTACCAAATACAGTCAGATTTAACTGCTGTCCCTGTGCTGGTGTGCTAGAGGGTCACTTCATCTTTCCCAGCAAAGAACACTTGTCAGGCTTTTAGGACCAATGTGCAGTTGGAAAACTGCAGTCAAAGCTGTAGAATCTCATAATTCTTGAAACAACAGGCATATTCCAAGGGATGTGCTCTTGGTAATATAGATCACTCCTGCAGGAGGTCTCTAAGGTGAAATACCATTGCTACTTTTATTGCCTGTTTTAAGGTTGAATTTCACAGAACTCTCTCTGTTCTGTTGTATTCCGCCTGCTGGTATATTTTTGTTCCTAATCACGGGGAGACTTGTAGCACATTAACCTTCCAGAGGAAAAGTATTTCATCTTTCAGTACTGCATCAGCAATAAGACTTGTGACTTACATAATTTCTCTATCAAAAAGAACTAAAAGCAGTGGTATGGATTTTAAAGGGTGGAATAACTGCAATAGAACCACTATTGTTACCATCACACGACATTTGTAGCAATAAATGTCACTTGAATGGGGAATGCTAATCGATGAACTGCGATTAAATAAAGTTGTTCCATTCCCTGGAATGCTCACGCATTTACACAATTTTCTTATCCACTTGCATTAACAATGTTCTCAAAAACCTCTTTGGAGCTCATAGCATGCCCAGTCCCAGCCAGCAGTGGGATTTAGCCGCAGACATCAGGATAACCGCTTCGGCCTATTCCCCAAGTCACTGTGTGACCCTGCAGCAGAATTCCCCCAGCAGTGCCCGCAGAGCCAGCCAAGGGCACTGCAGCTTCTGAAACCCAGGAAACTGCCAAGACCATTCAGCATTTTAAAATATAGCATTTATTTTTACTTTTTTTTTTACTTCATTTTCAGAGTTGCCAGTTGTTTTTTCTTTTCAGTTGTCATTTCTATGCCTGCGGTTGAAGAAAGAGCCTGGAAGCTCAGAGCCCTGGATTCTCCCTGCTGTGCCTCTGTCTGGCCAGCTATTTATAGCCTTTCTCTCACTGAATTGCAGAAGTATTGAGAGTTTTGCAACTATATTTTGGGGACTGAATCCTGAAGTGTTTACTGCTGGACAAAACTGAATTGAATTAGTGAGATTTTTGCCTCATCAAGAGTATATGTGAAAATAAATAAAGGCTAAAATTATTGTTTTTATGTTCTAAGGCACCTTTCCTTCATTCTGCTAAGTAATACATTTTCAGAGGAAAACACTTGCCACTTTCCTGTAAGAACAGTCACTAACTCCAAGACTACCCATTCAGGGGACATAATCCACAGGGTTTGCTACTGTGAGGGGCGACTACATGGCACATTCCATAGTGCTAAATAAGGAGAAGGCTTACAATATAGGAGAAGCTGAGGACACTCGGCAGTTTAAAATCTATAGTTCTGTATTATCCATGCCACACCTCCAATTGTAAATGCTATACTCATAACCAGAGAGTTTATTTTCCTTAGCTCCACTTTGATATTATTCAAATCCAAATAAATATGAAGTTTTAAATAACAGGGAGGACAAACTGCTTTCTGAGAAAGGGAATTGGTACTCCTGCTTGAACAGATGTTAAGAATGTTTCTGAGTGTGCTAGACTCATTTACGAGTCTTTTTCACACATTTGAATCTCGAGGACATCAGCAGTTTGTTCAATATTTTCAGCCGCCTTCCTAAATGCCACACTGGGAAAATGAGAGGAGGAAAAAACAGAAAGAGAAAAAAAGAAAAAAAGGAAAAAACACACCCCACAGAGCTGATCTTTCATCAGTGTGACAGTATAAGCAAGACTCATGTCAAAATAGCCAAGGCAAGAAAGGCGCAGACAGACAGTTGGTAAGATAAAATCAGGCTGGAAAAATAGTGCAAGACAATTTTAAGATCCAAGCTGAAACTAGTCACCTTCCAGACTGTAATCTTGGGGCAAATTTGCAAACATACGGTTCCCTCTTCTGCAAAACTGAGCTGACGCTTGCACAGCATTAGCGAGACGGTCTCTGCAGCCAGGATGTACAGAACAGCTTGCACACACGGCATGTTGGAGCTCCGATTCTCCTTTCTCCCGGCCTGTGTTAGTCCCCTTTAGAGATGTGCTAAGGTTTCCTGGCCTGAAGACACAGTGGAAACAGAAAGCATCCTTTTATACTAAGCTCTTGCAGCGCACAGAAGTGTCAGGCTCGACTGTGTTCGGTGCACTGGGCGATACAGAAAA